>JAHBCN010004086.1:0-67787 GCA_019359885.1 Listronotus oregonensis | reverse complement strand
AGTACAAGTTACTTTTAAAGTAAATTTTGTGATAATAAATGCAATTTATAAACAACCCGTTTTTTCGGCAAAAAATCATAGCAACTAAACCAATTCAAAATACCTGTGGGCTTGACATGTTTGGAATTCTTAAGAGACATGCCAGTATATCAGTAGTAATCATTTTGTATAATTTAATTAAATAATAATAAACAATTTCAAAATTTTGTTTTATTTATTGTTTTCCTTGATAAACAGAGAAGAATTTTCTGAAATGTAGCTTTCTATGGTATCATTGGAAAGCATTTTCCAAAGAGTTTTAAAAATGATGTATCACTCGCCCCCCTTTCTATTTAAGATTCTAGGGTCTATCTCACCCTGTCCAGGGGTTGCTGAAAAAGGGTGGGATAATATGCTTGTTTTTGTTCCCCCTTAGTTTTATAGAAACTGTTTTAAGGGGTTTTTGATTCATTTTTTCGTTCCTAAAATATCGCCATTTCAAGTTTTTAAATTGTCACCCTGTATATATAATCTTACAGTTATACGGGTGTTCTTTAGGGACATGCTAATATTTAAGATGATGATTCTTTTACTCATTTTAAGAAAAAACCTTTCTTTAAACAAATGTCCTAGAAGTCTTAACTTTTGAAATACGTGGTTATAACATTTTTTTTTAAATCAGTTTTTTAATTGTAACTGAGATAATATTGTAGACATTTTTATGAAATTTGGTCAATGCATCAAAGTGCATTTTTTGATGCATTTTTTTAATGTTCTGTACCAGTGGCGTCAGTGCGGGTTTTACATTGAATATTTTTTGAGAAAAGAATACTACGCCACTGCTGTTTTTTATAATAAAAACTAGTTTTATATTCCCATTCATTTTTAAGCAAATTTTATCCTCTTGTTTTTCTTTATCCGATGCCTGGTTTTCGCTTAAAAAAATAAAAATCTTTTCACTTCAGGATCATTCTATCAAAAATGTTTATATAACTTTTTATACAGACAAATTAAAGGGCTGTATTTCTTGTTATATAAAATTTTTTGGTAATTATTTAAATTGGGTAAACATTTTGGCCATATCTAGGGAAAAATAACATGTTTTTTTTTTTTTTTTTAAACTTTTTTTTTTTCATTTAAAATAAAAAAAAACCGTGTTAAAAAAATAAAGATTTTTGATAGCTTTCAATAAAATTTTATTTTATTTTTTTTTTTATGTTTTAATTTTTTTTTTTTTTAAAAAAAAAAAAAAAATTTGAAAAAAAATTTAAAAAAAAGTTAGTTTTTTTTAATAAAAAACAGAAAATAACGATTTTTTTTAAATTTAAAAAAATTTATTTTTTAATTGAAATATTTTTTTTAATTTTTCTTTTCATTCCATAAATCCCCGTAAAAAAAAAATAAAAAATATATAATCCACAATTATTTTTTTTTTTATGGCCAAAAATAGGGTTGACCCCATTTGTAAATAATTACCAATTTTTTGTATCTCTTATAGTTTTTGAGATATTAACAACTTCTTTTTTTATTTCAAAAATTAAAGAGGTACAAAAAAATATAAAACAAAAAATACAGATTTTAAATTGTTTGTATAAAAAGTTATATAAACATTTTTGATAGGATAAATAATAAAAAAGATATAAACAAAAATTTGATTAAATTTATGAATTGATCCTGAACTAAAACGATTTTAATTTTTTAAAGCAAAGACCATGCGTCGGACAAAGAAAAACCAGGAGATCAAATTTGCTTAAAAAAACAGGAAGATTTTATAAGTAATTTTTATTAAAAAAACCGTGGTGAAGTAATTTTTTATTAAAAAATATTTAATGCAAAACCCGTACGGACGCCACTGGTAGAGAAAACAAAAAATTTTGTACATCAGAAAATGCACCTTAATGCATAGAAAACATATACCAAATTTCGTGAAGTTTTCCACAATATTATTTTAGATATTATTTAAAAACTGAAAAAAAAAACTTTATCACCCTGTACCTTAAAAGTTAAGACTTTTAGGGCATACGTTCATAAAAAGTTTTTTTCTTAAAATGAGTCCAAGAATCCCCCCCTTAAATATTAGCATGTCTTTAAGGGACACCCTGTATAAAATAAGGTATATTGGTGCTTTGACATTAACAAATTTGTATTCGGAGAGTTGGTGATTAAAATTTTAAATGACCGTTTTTGGTCGTTAAAAATATTCCATGGTAGTCTCTAATAAAAGCATGATTAAGCACTCATTGGCAAAATTTTTGGAAAATTTGGTCGCAGGATGATTTTTTAAAATCATTCAAAATAATTCGCCATTCACCCCGTATTTCATTTTAATGTTGATATACATGCAAGTAAGCACATACACAACGAACTTTACTGCTATTGTTAAAATCGTTAAAAATACTTTTGAAAAACATTTTAAAAATGATCAGATAAAACGTCCAGGTAATGAAATTTTTCAATACAAATTACTCCAGTTTCTAGATCATAAAGGAAATTGCACGAATCTAACGATCCACGTAACAAGGTTATTTGATATGTATACACTTTATGTGCGGAATACAAATTTTCCACTTTACCACGCTGGTGCCCTTTAATGGGTTTTCTTTTTAAAATAAATGTGATTTAATTGCCAAAAGTTTTTTTTTGACATAAAGTAGTTTTTAAATAAATTTTAACCCTTTTAAAGCCAAAATTTTTAAAGCGTTTTTTAATTTTGGAATAAAAAAATAATTAATAAAATTAAATTAAATTTAAAATAAATTATAATTTTTTTTAAAAAATAATTATTTAAAATTTTATTTTAAAAATTTTTATTTTAAAAATATTTTTGGACTTAATTTTCGTATATTTTTTGAAAAAAAACTTTTGTTTTTAAATTTTGGTCCCAAAATTTAAGAACAAAAAAAATTTTTGGCAAAAAAAAAAATTCTAAAATTTAATAAAATAAAAATTTAAAAAAAAATTTTTCAAATTTTTTTAAAATTTTTTTTTTTTTATAAAAAAAAAGGAATTTTTAAAAAATTTTTTTAAATTATTAAAAAAATTTAAAAAATAATAATATAAAATTTAATAATTATATATAATATTATAAAAAAAAAATTTTAAATTTTTTAAAATATTTAAAAAAATTTTTTTAAAATTTTTAAAATAAAAAAAAAAAAAAATTTTTTTAAAAAAATTTTAAAAAATTTTTTTTCTTCATTTTAAAAAATTTAACAAAACTCCCTTGGGGTTTGTTGGGTTCCCCCCACCGGGGTTTTTAAAAAGGCTTTTTGTTGGTTTTTTTTTTTTTAAAAAATATTATTTCCCAATTTTGGCCCCCATGTAAAAAAAAGGACTCAGTCTCCATGCCCCAAATACTGAAAAATTTTTTTAATTGGAATTTTTTTATTTTTTTTTTTATGCATAAGATGATAACACAGAAATTGAATTTCTTTTAAAAGGATAAACAGTTCAAATTTGGGGCCCCCCCTTTAAAATAAAAATTTTTTTTTTCTATAAATTTTTTTTGATACATGTGCACTTGAGTAAAAAAACATTAAAAAAATATATATATATATATATATATATATTGTGGCTCTTCTCTTGACAACATTACCCCCTGCATTTTCTTATGTTTTTTTTAAATTAGATAATAAAAAGCCAAGCAGTAAGCAAGCCATAAGCAATATTTCCCGATCATGTAGCGAAAATCTCGTAATAAAGAAAAAAACTAACAGTTCTAATTTTCCGAAGCATGTTCCTTAATTCCCCTGCCGACAAACGAATTGGCTGCGAAATACACGTGGGTATCGAAACCGATTCATTTTCGAGGAAATAATATTTTTATGAGAAAAGTTTGGCGGGACTAATTTAGAGAGTTTGTTACGAAAAGTATCGGTATCTTGACAGATTGCCTGTAAAAAAACATAAGGCAATAATTAGGGATAAAATTGCAAAGTTACCTTTAAACTTCTTACTTTTTCCGCAAGAAAAAAAGATGCATTATAACTAAAAAATGCGTGCTATCATGCTAAAAATAGTGCGGTTGTACATAGATAATTTTTTTTAAAGAGAAGTACATCATACATTGTTATGTAATTGTAAAGATAAAATTAAAATTAAGCTCTTTTTCTTCTTGTATCCTGAAAGCCGTCTTAAATCACTACCGGAGGTAACGCAGCCTCTTGAGCTTTTTGTGCCTAATTTCCCTTTATCTTTAATACAAATCCTCTCATTAGTCTTGTTCCTTCTACAAGTCTGTATAACCCCGAGACTTGTTGTTTGGTATATTCCTGTGGGCTCATTTTCGGTTGCCCAAATAATGCCTGTCTTTAACGCTTCACATTTCCACAGTATGTGGTGGGCTGTTCCTTCCCCCTCGTCGCCTATTCTGCAACTTGGGTCCCCATTGTATGAGCCTATTTTGTCCTTTCATACTTTGTCTTAGTAGTTCTTCCTTCGTTCTTTTGGATGGGCCCCTTACAAAGCTTTTTCCATGTCTTATTCTACTGAGGTTCCCCTAGCATTCCTTCTGTTTGTTGCGGATTCATTCCGTGGTTTGTCCTCGTGCTGTGGTTTTGGTCACTCCAAGACCAGGTTCTGGTCCAAAGTATGGTGTGGTTGATCCGTGTCTCGTTAGCTCATCTACTTTTTCGTTGCCTTCTATTTCCGAATTCCTAGTAACCACTGGAGAGTTACCCTGTTACGTTCTCCCAGGACTTCCAGTTCTTTGGCATTTCCATGTCAGCCTGGACGTTACCTTGGGGTTTACTAGTGCCCTAGTGACAACTGGCTGTCTGTTATTAGGCAGATCTGCTTATTTTTATAAACCCTTCTGATATTTTCTTTTGTACAGTGCACTAAAACATAAATTTTCGTTTGAAATACAGAACTGTGTGTTCCTAGTGGAATGGAGAATTGTATTTGAGCTCTGTTAAAAGCTCAAGTCACTAAGCAAGTCTATACAAATGGCCATAGAGCAACCAGGTCTTTTAGTCGATAAAAGTTTAGTTTTATACTAATAAAAACAGTCTTAGGCTTGAGTAAATTTAATTTTACTTAAACCCAAAATATTAAAACCCTTTCATAAGTTATAACCTTAAAGAGAAACGGCGTTTCTCTTTAAACGTAGGCTGGTTAATGTTACTTAACCAAGTGCAAAGTAAACAATTTTAAACAAAACACATAAAATCCGACGGCAACAGTAAACCAAAGAAGAGAAACCGCCTTCTCGCATTAAAATAAAACCCATACAAGAGACCAAGATGGAGGAATTTACTGCAAAATTAAATCTTTAGAAATTACTTTAACGAATAACTTTTATAATTAACTGTCTGAGAGGAGTTGTTGTTTCGTTTCAAAAGTTTTCTTCGGCGAATTTGGGTTTTTGAAGAGTTTGCCGGGCATGATAAGTCTCCTTAAATTCTGACTAAATTATTAACTTTGATTTAAAATGGGTTAAATTGCTAAGTAGGTAAATGACTGCAAAGTAAGAAATAATACAGGGTAAGTACTAGGCTTTAATATATTTCTAAAATTTGGGATACCATTAAAGTTAGGAACTCAGTTTTTGTTATCATACCAGGGAACACTGGTAGGTAGTTGTAAATGCTATTATTACTATAGCAGACCATATCTGCTACTACAATAGGTTTTGAGGTAAGATAAAATCACATAATATTATGGTTTAAAATACTCTCCCTGAACTTTAATGTACCTATTTCTAATTAATGGGTTCCCGTCCTGAAGTAAAATCGGAGAGACTGTGGCATGACAAACGGATATACTGGTACGGGAGCTAGCAACGTCGGGAAAAAAATAATTTCAGGTCGGCTGATTTTTTGATATGTTGTCCTCCTTCCTCTTTCGGGTAGACCCTGTGCTATCTGGCTCGCGGTAGCGGTTGCGTTTATTAGTGCACATCCTACCTGTACTGGTAATAACCCAAGATTTTGAAAATATTTTCAAGTTATTGTCTTTAGATAGGTTTACCAAACATATTTTTTTTATTGTCAGACACTTTTATCATTGCTAATTATATGCCAGACGCGTTTTCTTTTTAAATTTTAAACTATTTTAGTATGTCTTTAATTTTAATATTATGTTATTTGAGTATACAAAAACCTAAAATTAATTTGCCAGGTGTTAATTCGATTGCTAAACCTTGAATAAGAACGACAAACTTATTAGTTATGATTCATAAATAGCCTGCAAATTAATATGATTTCTTTGCTTACTACGATGCTTCGATGGCTAAACAGGTATCACGTTTGCCCAGCAGCACGAAGGTCTCGAGTTCGATTCTACAAAACTCAAAATACATTTTTTATTAAAAACACTTTTTAAACTTACCTTCTAAGCTTTGAACTTTTTTATTTACTATTGATATTGCAATTCACTTTTACAGTGGTGACAGGTTTATATATATATATATATATATATATATATAAAAAATTTTTATATATATATATATATATATATATATATATATATATATATATATATATATATATATATATATATTAAATATATATATATATATATATATATATATATATAGGGTGATTCACAAATCGATCACGAAACTTAAGAGGGTGATTCTACATCACAAAATAATGGTAGGGTCTCATATATTTTTTTTCTCTCCTATACTATACCTTCGGATTGAAAACAATTCACATTCATCTACGTGAAACTTTTTTTGATTTTCTGCTTTTTTGCGTCATGACACTATTTAAGAGACGGTGCGTCATGTTCTTATACAGAAATTAGCATTGGAAAAGCAAGTACTTTTATAATTAATTTTATAAAATTATTTTTATAAAATTTTTAATTAAAAAAATTATAGCAATTTGAATCCATCGCTATACTTTAGTTACCTATTAATTAAATTTAGTTTTTAATGAAATCCATTATTTAAAATTCTCCGTTTAAAACAAATCGTTTTTACAGTTGTTTGCATGGGAAAATTTAATGTAATAAATTTAATAATTTACTTCAGTCGAGTTGTTGCAAAATTAAATTAAAATTAAAAACTGTTTGATGTGTAAACTATTTGTTTTGCCCGTAATAAAATAAAACTTCATTGTTTTGTTGGTGTTTGCTGATTAAATTTCGTAAAAAATTAATGGGTATTTGAGCAAGTCCCATTATTTTATATTATTTCGGTTGAAAATAAATATTGTTGCAGTGAGATGCTCTATTACTTTTAAGCAATGGTGTTTATTAAATACAATAATAAATTAGTAGCAAAATGTCGTCGCTGTAGAAAACTAGTAAGACAAAAACAACAACAAAATATATATATATATATATATATATATATATATATATATATATATATATATATATATATATATACCGTATGTCCACAAAGGTGTTGAAGTGGAAAAATCTTTTTTTTTTGATTTTATCGAAAAAGCTACTTTTGATAAAAAATTTTGCTACTTCTTAGAGTAAGACTGAGATAGAAACACTTAACATATTTTATACGCGGTGTTCAAAAAATTGAAATATCTTTAAATGGTACAAGGGTAAAGTGCATTTATTTGCAAAGATATGGTAATAAGTTACTAGAAAAAGTTGTTCAAAAGTAAAAGGTAGTCTCTAATACCACTTTTCAAAAAAATGGACCACTTTTATTTATTTGTGATTAAAATTTTCTTATCAACTACCTAATTCCAAATTTTTGTACTAGTAGGCGTTGATAGTGACAAGCTTTATTGACACTTCGCTTTAAATACTTACTTAACAGCAAAAAATTTATATATATATATATATATATATATATATATATATATATATATATATATATATATATATATATATATATATAATATATATATATATATATATATATATATATATATATATATATATATATATATATATATATATATATATATATATATATATAGAAAATGTAAAATCTTGACCGATAATTGAATAAACAACTGGAAGGTTATTAGGATTCGGTCTTTATGCCTTATTAAAAGTTAAACACTTTTTAGCAGTCCCGATCTTTCGGAAAATTTATTTCCTTTTTCAAGGCGCTAACATGTTAATGGAAAATGACTAATGCCACACCAGAGAACTTCATATTATAAATTAAAAACTTTAAAAAACATCACACATAATTAAAATACAGGAAACACAAAAGTACACCACCCCCATCACATAGAACGGTTATTGTAAAAAATCAATATTTTGCTATTATGCTTTAATATAGACGCTTCGATCATTTTTTTTTAAATCTGAAAGTTGGGTTTTAGAAACAATGTTAGTAAAACTTGTGTCATCTATTTAAAAATACAAAAAACTTACCATAGACCGTTAAAACAACAATGCACATTATCAAGCAAATAGTTGCATATTGACAATTTTAACAACACAAAGAACAGACTACTTATATTAATAATAAAACATGAACTGATTGTTATAAAACGCCAATGTATATTTTGTTAAGATTGTTAATATCTTTTTTGTCATTTATGAAATTTAGGTTTTTTTTTGGAATTTCCATCATCTCCATTAACTCTCTTTTTTTAGTTTGGTTCTGTTTTAAGCATTTTTGTGTTATTGTAATTAAAATTATGTTTCTTTATCTTTTCGTGGTTGGTTAAGTATGTTGCCTTTTTTTGTGTCGTATCTGTGACTTTTTAGCCCATTTTCCAAATACTCCCTTGGACCGATACCGGTGCAATTCTTGCACGGTATGTGATATATGATGTTATTTTTTTTCTTTTGTTGTATTGATTGACAATCTGATATTTTTATTTTTTTAATGCGACCATTTACTGGAATGTGTACACTGCTGGCAAAATTCTTACCTGCACTTACCAACATGATGGTTTCTCAGAAACAAAATATATTCTCAGTATGACAATAAACCCTGTGTTTCTAGCTAAAATTAGTCTTGTTTTCTCGTGAAATAGTCTTATCGAATATTACTCGAAAAAAAAAATTCTGGCAAAATATTTTTTTGTATTATTCTAGTTTGTTGCTGTTGTGGTAATTTCGTTCACGGCATTTTTTACAAACCACTCGCCTGTGGTTTTGTTGTAAATGTCATTTACGATTTTTTTTCTGTTATGATATTAAATATAATAAAAAAAGCTAGAAAGAGAGTGTCAGTTTAAAATTTAATACCCGCTACATCGCTGGGATTAAAAATAATTATAAATAAAATCTGCTAAATAAATTTTTCAATGCTTAAATACCAGACACTAGTAGATTTGAAGAAGCTGAACAGCTCTTGTAGCAACTAGCCCTGTGCTCTTGTAGGAATTAGTTATATGTTGGTTGGTTTCTCGTGTAACAATTACTTTTTCCTGAAAATAAATAAATAGGTAATACAAAAACAACAATTAAATTGAAATACGTTTATTTATCCCCTTTTCCAGAGATTTATTAAACTATTCAGAATACATTACACATCCTGCGGAAAAATATTATACAAATATGTTGATTTACAATCAGGGCAGCCAACGGTTAGTAACATATATATTGTGCTCAGTTATACATATATTAAAAAGTATACAAAATAAATTTTACATTTTGTGTTTAATTTAAAATTTATATAAATGCAAATAATTTTTTCGTCGAGAGTCGGTAGTATTACTTTTTATAGTCGAGTGCGTTTAATTTAAAGAGAAATAATGTATTTTGGTGTTTGTATATATTGTGATTTGTAATTTGCTTAAAAGGGTATTTAATATATTTTTAAAATTTGAAAAACTATTTTAAACGACGTTTAATTTAAAGTAAACTGCCAGGGTGTACTAAATTTTATGGAATATCTGCAACTGATAGTGATACAAACAGGGTAAGAGTGCATAAATTGCATACTGCCCTGGTAGTACAGTTTTCAGAGCAAATTTGAAGCTTCTTTGGTTTAAAAAATTTAACAGCAAACCACTACATCATTAATCATCGTTTCAAAAAAGGTATGTAGAACTTAAAAAGCAAAATCCGTAAAAAAAGTTAGGTCCTCTTTGTTTTTTTATATGCAAAAACTGTCAAAATTAGTATTTTTTTTCTGTCAATAGGACTTTTGTAAAGAATAGATTAAAAACTCAATGGTTCTTTGCCAATCCTTATTGGTGCATTTTAAAATTGGAGTAGAAAAGTGAGGGTTAAAATCAAGCCCAAGAAATACGAACGACTGGCGTTACATTTCTTCTAACCTGCTTCCACCCCTCACTACTCCAACTGAAGGGCGAAATAGCACGTGGTGCACAATGTTCGAAACCATCTGTCACACGTTTTGCCAAATTTTTACGAAAATTAAAGATAAAAAAATTTTTGGATAAAATATAATATTTAATAATCTTTTCACTACATTCAAATCGGACAATTACAGTTAATACGCTGAATCGTCCAACATATCACTGCAAAATATTTAAACTACGATTTTATAAAAACCACACAATGGGCCTTTAACCGTTTAAACAACATTTTCCTCAAGATCAGCTTTCCAACCGTTAGAAGGGTCCAATTTTGAATTTTTTAAAAGGTTGTCAATTTTCGCACTTTTTTGACTTTTCTCTTCAAAAATGCAGCAATTAGGATTGCTACAAAGCCATTTTGTTTGTTTTTTAAGTCTTTACAAAAGTCCTTGGAAATATCGCGTAAATTACAATTAAATTAAATTTTTCACTCTAAAGAATAAAATAGCTATTTTTGGCAGTTTTTTCATAAACAAACCACATTATCTTAATAAACCAATTTAAAGTTACATTTTTGCTGGCATTGAAAATTAAATGATTTTTACATATACCCATCACTTTTAAATATTATATTTTTGTTTTGTATAGATTCATTGAAAATATCATTTTAAAAATTTTAAATTTAAATCTAGCACAACTTTTATGCAAAATTAACATGTACAGTATCGACTAAAGTTCACAGACACATACCTATTTTACAAATATAAAACATGAATCTCGTCCATTCCTTTAAAATTTTCTTACAATATTTTACATTTTTTTCAAGTACAAAATGCAATCAGTCATACAAAATATATCTTTATTTCAAAAAAATCTGATAATATAATCCAGTTAAATAATACAATTATATTATGCATTTAAAATAATGTATTGATTAAAAAAAATTCTTTTTCTTTAAAATTTTCATGTTATATGTATGTTTTTTTCATACATTTGTATGATGTACCTTTTTTAATTTTTTTAGCTCTTCGGAAAACACATTTATGAAAATAATTAAACAATTATTCATAGCAATGATGCTACGCACTGTTTTTTAATACCCGATTTGGAGCAAGTCACCAAATGGTTTAGTCAATCGACAAAATTTTTATAAACGTATATTTAAATGTATTAAAAAATTTAAATACTTTTAAATAAATTTAAATATATTGTATGTATATGTTTAAATGTATTTAAAAATTTTAAAAATAATCCTTTATGGAAAACACATTTGCGAAAATAATTTAACAAATATTCATAACAATAATGCTACTCACTGTTTTTTAAACCCGATCTTGAGCAAGTAACTAAATGGTTTTGTCAATCGACAAAATTTTTATATACGTATATTTAAATATATTAAAAAAAAATTAAATACATTTAAATAAATTTAAATATGTTAAAATATATTAAAATGTATTTAAATATATTTAAATATATTTAAATATATTTAAATATGTTTAAATATATTTAAACATTTAAAAAATACTTCTAAGTTGACACTGCAGTTTCGCAGTTATATTTGACTAATTTTGGTGTCGAAATTTTGGCTTGAGAAACATATAGGTGATATGGCTAAATGAAGATCTTTTGCTCATTATAAACGATATTTTTATATCAAATTTACCAAAAAATTGTTAACAATATTTTTAATGTCCTTTCGAGTAGCTCTTTGAAACAATGGCCCCCACGATAAACAAAACTTTTAATGGATCCTTTACCTTAGTTAAAATAAAAGTCGCCCTGTGTACACACAGAATTTTTAAAATGTAAGTTATATTATCAGATTTCACTACTTTTCTCCTAACCTTAAAAATTAAAAAGTAACAATTAAAAAATTATTAGTAATTTACATTTAAAGGAGATAAATTAAATACTTGTTTCTTTTTAAAAATATATGTTTTTTTAATATAAAAACAGTTTTTTTTTACTTACTCATTTATTATTATATGGCATCCATATTTCTGCGAAACACCTGAAATTTTTTTTTTAAACTTTTGTAACAGAGGTTAGATAGAACTCTTTACGAACAAATTAAAAGATACAAAGTTAACTGAATTTCTCAATAACACTTCTTCAGTAAGTTAAAAATATTTTTAGAAGTATAATGCACTGGAAAGATTTTTTTTTGTAACTCTTGGTTTAACAGTTTAAATTATCAAGAAATTATAATCTTTTTTTTCTAATGGGTATTTGCGATGATTGATTTATAAGAAAACTTTAATTTTTTATTTAAGTTGGGGCTTAAAAATGTTATTTTATCAAAATTCTAAATTTGGAAATAAAAATTTTTGTATAGACCGAAATCAAACATAAAGATACATGTTAGAAAGTTAAAAAAAGTTCAGCATTTTAATCAGGACACTAAGCCCAAAATGGTACAAATACCAAGAAACGTATATTTTTAAAAACATTTCCGACCAAAAAAAATACTAAAGAGTATTTTATATTTCATAATTCATGTACAGGGTCTTAGATTATATTTACGTGGCTTCTGGAGCCTTTATTTTTAAAGACAAAAAAAATGTTTTATATAAAAGTTGTAGGTTTTTGTCCATATTATCTTTTGAAATTATCAGCAAAAAAATATCGCAATAAAAAAATGGAAAAATATAGGCAACTTTAACTTTTTTAAATGGATCTTCCTGTATATTATGCGCTACAATAAAAGATCTTTTTTTTTCTAATTTCAAATATATATACATTGATGATATTTGGATGAACCATTTTTGAGATATTTAAGCCCAAAATATAAATAAATTGAAAAAATAATCATACTAGTATCAAGAAAGCTATGAAAACAATAAAAAAATTAATAAATTTGACGTATTGATATTGTAAAAAGTTAAATCTCTATTATGCGTCTTTTTTATGGTAACAATAATAATGTGACGATAGTGCAAAGGGAATATTACTTATATCCTTAACAACGGGTACCATCTATAGATACTATTAAATACTATTAAATACATAGTAAGAAAGTTTATTCAACAAAAAAGCTTTAAAATGAAGAAAGGGACTGTAGCACGACATGAAAACAAGGTTTTGGATATCCTCGTTTTTTTCAGGATAATTATTATACTTTTTTTATTGGACTTGCACTAACTACTTTTAATAATTTTAGAAAATCCTGAAATATCAATCTCGGATGCGGCATCCATACTTAATAAAACAGATTATAAAATTTATTTAACCTTAAAATTTTACAAATTTTATCTTTATAAATTTATGACCGTTCAGAACCTTCCTGAACAAAACATGCAGGACCGACCTAACTATGCATTGGAAATAGCTAGGTTTATGCAGCAGGATCCAAAGTTTTTAAATAAAATTCTATTCATCGACAAATCTTCCTTCACTTTAGCAGGAATGTTTAATAACAAAATTAAACATTATGGGTGCAGAGAAAACAATTCTATTGTTTCCATGGCTTTCTTGATACTAATATAAAACTTTTTTGTAATTTATTAATAATTTAACATAAAATATCTTAAAAATGGTTCATCCAAATATCATCAATGTATATTTATTTGAAATCAGAAAAATAATATCTTTCGTTGTGGCGCATAATATACAGGGTGTTCCATTTAAAAAAGTTAAAGTTGCCTATATTTTTCCACTTTTTTATTGCGATATTTTTTTACTGAAAATTTTAAAAGATAATATGGAAAAAATTCTTTCCATTTTTATATAAAACATTTTTTTCTGTCTTCAAAAATAAAGGCCCCAGAAGCCACGTAAATATAATCAAAGACCCTGTACATTTAAAAGAAATCTTTTTAATATTAGTATTTTAGAATAAAAAAGTATTAATATTATTTTGGGTTGTAAAATTTTAGAATATGTTTAGAAAAATTTAACTTTTGACTTAAAAAAAAAGAAACTTATTTTAAAGATTTTTTTAAATTAAAAAGGAATAAAGTTAAAAAGAAAATATACATAATATACTTAAATATATTTTTAAGAAATATTTAAGGTCTAATTTATCCCTTTAAATTTATGTCACATGTGTATTTTCATTATGTTCTCTCTTACCACACTTCCCACATTATCACAAGCCATTGTCAAAAAAGAACAAGTCTATCAAGTGACGGAAGTCTCATAGAGAACCTTTCGTTCCTCGTCAACTTCCCTTAAATGTCACCACAGTTCCGTGACGCTCGGCAGACTTGCTACTTCGATATCCTGCTGAAACAAATTCCCTCTGACACGTTTTTTCCTGCTATTGAATCTGGCTGCCAACATTGCTAACGTTGCTGCACCGCACAGCACCCCTGCTGCCAATATTAGCATACCGGGGTGTAGTAGTCTGGCTTGTCGCTCGCTGTTGGTATACATGGACATTTCTACCTGCAGGGGGGAAAAATTATGTTTTTGCAGGAAGGAGCGATAATAGAGGGAGAGGGATTATGTTGAAAATTTTTGTGTAATCTTGTTTACTAATGTATTTAGTTGATAGTGAGGTAAAATTGTCCTATTTTGATGAAAAGCTGTAAGGGTGCATTGTTTAATACTTTTTTCTTTAATATTTGGGTTTTTAGGTTTTAACCAAACATTAGACATTTACCAATTTCCTTACAGTAGCTTAAAAATTTAATTTATTAACTCTAGCTTTGAGTACTTTAGTGTTATGGAATATCAGAGTAAACATCAAATACGCGTCATAAGCAATAGTTTTGGAAAATTAATTTATTAGGGTAATGAAAGTAGAATATTATTACCAAAAGTTAAAAAGAACAATGGAGGAAAACTAAATTTCTATATACATGTACAGGGTGAGTCAACGATAGAGTAAAGTTCATTATTTCATTGGTTTCAAAAGTTATGAGAAAATAGTAAATACAAAAGATGTAAAGATTCTTAGGATGCAATTTAAAATTATTTTAAAGTATACAAGGTGGCTCAAAAAGCGTCGAATAAAACATAAATTTTTTAAATGAAACACCCTATTTTTAAATTTTGTTTTGAATCCTTTAAAATTCTTCAACTTTTTATTAATGATAATGCATACCTAAACCTAATAGTTTTTCCAATATTTCAATTTTTCTAAAAAGAAAATAATTTTCACTACTTGCAAAAATACGATAGCGCCATTATTTTTGAAGGTAGATCACTCATATTTGATATTAGCGTTATTCGAAGATGACGTAAAAGATATATGCAACGAATTTTAATTAGATGCTACAGGGTGTTCAAAATAAACGAATATATTTGGATCATTTTAAATTGAAAAATCTCGATTTTTAAATGGCGCACCATATATATTTTTATTTTTTCTGAAAGATCTTACAAAAACCCACAACTTTTATTAAGTATGTCATATACCTATTTTTAATACTTTGATTTATTTTAACTTTTCCAATATTTACCCTTCTTTCTGTCTAAGACTATTGCTATAACATTAGTTGGCCATTTTTAAATTTTAAATTCACAGAAAAATAAATAATAATAAATACCTATTACTACAAATTAACTTATTTTTAATTATTATTATGGCGCAATAAATGTTCAAAAATATGCCCTTCTACTTGGATACACATGTTTAGTCTTTTCGTATATTTTCTTGGACGTTCCTTAGCATAAACGGTGTTATTTTCCTGCACGCGTCCCGAATCCTATTTTCCATATCTTCTGGTGTTGTAGGGGATTCACATAAACACGATCTTTAACATATCCCAAAAGAAATCTAGTGGTGTTAAGTCACATGATCGAGGGGCCATCCAATGAATCCACCTCTACCGATCCATTTCTGTGGGTAATGATTATTTAAAAATTCTCGAACTTCTCGATGGTAATGCGGAGGAGCTCCATCTTGCTGAAACCATATTTGTTGGATCTCAATGTTATCAAATTCTTGAAGAAGTTGAGGTAAATCATTCTGCAAAAAGTTTAAATATCTAGGCCCGTTAACTGTTTCGCGAAAAAAATATGGTCCAATAACATTAAAGTGTTTTATTCCACACCACACATTAAGTGACCAATGGTTTGGTTTGCACTTCCCGTACCCAGACTGGATTAACTGTTGAATAATAGTGCATGTTATGACGATTAACTGCACCATTACTGCGAAAAGTAGCTTCATCGGAAAACATTATTTTAGACAAAAAATTTGGATCGGCCTCTATTGCTTCATTTATAACGGTGCAGAAGTTTACCCTTTGTTCAAAATCGCGGTCTAGAAGTTCTTGGTGTAGTTCCATGTGGATGATATTTGTGTTTTCTAGTGGTGCGGTTAACGGTAGATTGGGATGTATCACATAAGCTAGCTACTTGACGGCTACTGACCTGGGGATTATCTTGAACTTGAAGTAAATTTCCAATTCTTTTTCCTCATTGGTAGCATTCCGGTTTACCACTTTCCGTTTTTCATATTCAATACTACCACTAGCATTAAACCGTTCCATTAAACACTGAAGAGATTGCCTAGTCTATTAGGGTACTTCGCCTTGTAAAGTCTTACTGCCAACAAAGTATTTCTTTGCGCCTCACCCAGTATATAAATCATATCAATTAATTCAGCTTTAGGAAAATCCATACTTATTTTTTTTTAATTTACTGACACCACAATAAATTTTATGAATTTATTATTCAGATGTCAGGTTAAAATTTGACAATGTCATTTGTCATGGCCAACTAATGTTATAGCAATAGTCTTAGACAGAAAGAAGGGTAAATATTGGAAAAGTTAAAATAAATCGCAAAGTATTAAAAATAGGTATATGACATACTTAATAAAAGTTGTGGGTTTTTGTAAGATCTTTCAGAAAAAATAAAATATATATGGTGCGCCATTTAAAAAAATCGAGATTTTTCAATTTAAAATGATCCAAATATATTCGTTTATTTTGAACACCCTGTAGCATCTAATTAAAATTGCGTTGCATATATCTTTTACGTCATCTTCGAATAACGCTAATATCAAATATGAGTGATCTACCTTCAAAAATAATGGCACTATCGTATTTTTTTTGCAAGTGTGAAAATTATTTTCTTTTAGAAAAATTGAAATATTGGAAAACTATTAGGTTTAGGTATGCATTATTATTAAAAAAAAAGTTGAAGAATTTTAAAAGGAATTCAAAACAAAATTTAAAAATGGGGTGTTTCATTTAAAAAATGTATGTTTTATCGTCACGCTTTTTTGAGCCACCCTGTATACTTTAAAATAATTTTAAATTGTGCATCCTAAGAATCTTTACATCTTTTGTATTTACTATTTTCTCATAACTTTTGAAACCAATGAAATAATGAACTTTACTCTATCGTTGACTCACCCTGTATATAGCACACTGGGTTATTCAACGAGGATTAAATAGGGACATAATTGTGGTTTTTGTATTAGAAAAAAGTAAAATAGCCGTTTTAGTATGTTCTCTTTGGGATTACGCGCCTTACAACTTTTTAAAAAATAAACTTTTATAAATGGCAAGTAATCTCAAAGAAAACATACTAAAACATAAATCTGCCAAAAAACATAGAACATATTTGAAATAGCAGTCTTGTGCTTTACCTGAAGAATCTAAAGAATACTGATTAAAATTAAAACAAAAGAAAAACGACCTAAAATTCCCAGCTTTTTAACTACGCACCTTATTTATTGGTTTATTTTAGATAGCGTCTTAGTTTTGTCAGTAAAAAAAGTCTTGTAATCATTTTTAGTTACAGCAGAAACAATTTAATTTGTTTCAGAAATTTGCTGGACTGTACGAAATATTAATTTATTGTGTTTTTTCTGTTGAAAAATAAGAAGTTCTTAAAAACGAAACAGTAATTAACGTATCTCATTAGGAACATGGGATTGTTATGTAGTATCTCGTTTGTTTTAATTTAAATCTTTTTTTAAGTGTTTTTCACGATTCATTGAAAAAATACACATTCTGACATTTTCCCATTTTTTATAGTTATGAGAAAAACCACATATTTAGCCCACTACACTGTTTGGCTCCGTTAAGTGACTATTGAAAAAAATCCGGTCATATAACTAAGGAACATCTAATAACTATGTATTGATTCAAAAGACTTTTACCTGGTAAAATAAAAAGTTATTTGCTAAATTGGTTTGTTCCTACAAATACTAATATAAATTTCTCTTAAGGTAGGTCACACCAAAAATTTCTGGAATATAATAAAATACTCAAGGCACCTTGACACAAAGAAGGCTGAAAAC
Organism: Listronotus oregonensis; assembly: GCA_019359885.1. Lineage (NCBI taxonomy): Eukaryota > Metazoa > Arthropoda > Insecta > Coleoptera > Curculionidae > Listronotus > Listronotus oregonensis. Next base: position 49,457 of record JAHBCN010004086.1, on the reverse strand, counting down.
AAAATCTACATTCTTTTAAGTCTTGATATGAGAAATTGCAACTCAATACCTGTCAGTGTTAATTTTTCTTGAATTTTTAAAATTTGTCTGTTAGCGTTAAAATGTATCTTTCACGCAAAAATTTTCTCTTTATGATTAATTATAATTTTAAAAGTGGTCTGTGCTCAAAGCAGTGTATTAAAAGACTTCGGGTTGCTTATGGTGATAATGAATCCCCGAGTTCGAGAAGCGTGTACGACTTGTTTAACAAATTTAAGTTTGAACCAGTTTCTTTGAGTGACGAATTTTCCATGTCACTGAGAAAACATAGCTACTGTTCGTTAAATGATAGAAGAAGACAATCCTGTAACATATCAAATTATTCGGGGTATTTTGGGAATTGGAATGACTGCAATCGAAAAGATCTTGCACCATCATCTTGAAGTTTTTGTCATTGGGTTCCCCATAACTTAATTAAAGCTGAAAAATTCTAATAAAATACGAAAATGGTAAATCAAATACTATCTTACGACATCGTCACTGGTTGAGAAATATGGATTTATGCCTTTAAGTCCGAATCAAAATGCCTGTCGGCTCAATGGGTCTTTCCAACTGACGCCAATCCAGTTAAAGTTTGACAGTCTCGCAGTGTTGGGAAAAAGATGATTGTATCATGACGGTATCATTGGAAAATCAACGAACAATTATTACTCTTTGGTACACTACAGTTTGTTTGCCTCAAGTGCTGGAATAAGTTTATTTAGTGCTTAAAAGAAGCAACATAGTTTTGCACCACGAAAATGCTTCGTCCTATTCGGCGCTGCAAACGAATCGATTTTTAGAGTGGTCGAAGGTGAACTTATTGGAACATTCACCTTACAGCCCCGACCTATTACTATGTGACTTCTTTTTGTTCCCAAAACTTAAAGATAAATGCATGGTCAGCGTTTTTAAAGTCCAAATAAATCAGTTTCTGCCTATGAAAACCTTGTTTCGGAAGTGACCCAGGACTTCAATGGGGCTCACACATTAACAACATGTGTAGAAAACTGAACAAAAGCCTCTTTATTTTGAGAAACCTTTCAAGGTGCGTCTCACCAGGGACTTTACATACTGCTTATCACTCTCTGTTCCACTCGCATCTTTCATATTCTATTCTTGTCTGGGGTCATGCAGCTGACACACACCGAGTATTTGGTTTACAAAGGAAATCTCTGAGGGTCCTTGCAAATCTGGGTTTTAGGGATTACTGTCGTCAGGCTTATAGGAGGTTTAGAATCCTCACTGTGCCATCCCAGTACATTCTGGAAAATCTTCGTTTTCTAAAGAAGAATATTAACCTGTATACAAGTCATAGAGGAGATGCATGGGTATGACACCAGGCATAAACAAAACATTGTACCAGCGTATTGGCGTTTGAGAAGGTGTCAAACTGGACCAGGTTATTGGGCAAAAATTTTTTAATGTATTGCCTGAATGTATAAGAATATTGCCTGAAAAGAAATTTGATATAACAGTTAAAGATACTAATTGAGAATGATTTTTATTCAATACAGGAATACCTCGGGTATAATTTCGACAATTTTATCTTTAATTAGGATTTGTTTTGTGAACTTTTAAATGTACTGTGATATATATATATATATATATATATATATATATATATATATATATATATATATATATATATATATATATATATATATATATATATATATATATATATATATATATATATATATATATATATATATATATATATATATATATATATATATATTTTAATTATTATAAGTATATTAATCTTGTTTGTTTAAAATCATGTTTGTTATTATATATTTTTTAATTTGTTTAGGATAAGTTTTTATGATTATTGCTTTAACAATGTTGACGTGTAAATTCAATTTGTATATTGACATGAATAAATAATTTGAATTTGAATTTGAATTTGAACAATGGCATTCATGTGATGATTAGTTTTATCGAATAAATAAATGTGTTAAGATAAAAAAAGAATATAAAAAAAACAATAAAGCAATTTTTTCTCACAAATAAGTTGTATTTCTTATACTTTTCAGAAATTTTCGGTGCGACCACGTATAAAGAGGTGTTGTATGATGGATACTCAATTCGGATAACACTGTATATTAAATTATGTTCATTTCCCTGTATAAGAGCTTGGGTACGAGTTTTTATTGCTACTTACCGTAGAACCATTCCACTGTGCCGTAGTCTCGGTTATATTACCATCAGACGGCGTATTTATTTGATCCTCCTTTTTTGTACTGTTTAATAACCTTTCATCTAGCTCAAGATCGAGTAGAGCGGGCGTGTTATTAAGGACTCCTGCAGACTGATTACTATTCATCGTCGGTGAGTTTTCGGGGTAATTTCGATCATTCGTCGGCTTCTCTGTGCTGCCGAATTCTGAAATAATTAGCATTTTGTTAGATATGTGCGGGATGGGAGTGGCGTAAAGTTTTAGGTAGTGATGCCGCCTAGATAAGAAATTCTCGTATTTGGTATCGTCTTCTTTTCCTCAAGGTCTATCGTTTTCTCGAACAGAATTTTGACGCGCTATGACAGAAAAATAATAAGCTGATACAAATATATTTTTTTAATTTTTTTTTTTTATCTTGGGACAGTCCACGAAGGCTGATGCCTAAGTACTAACGTACCGTGGGTGTCTTCAGTGTGGTGAGAGGGAGTTTGTTCACACGGGACTTAAATTTTTGGAGATTGGGAGGAGAAGGAAAAGCTTCTGCGGGCAGCAGGTTCCATAGTCTTGACACTCTAGGAATAAAGGAACGAAGAAAGCGGGAAGTTCGGGGCCTCTCTAACTGAACTGTAAAAGGATGCATAAAAGTTGCACTACGTGTTGCTCTGTTGGGAGCTGCCAGAGAAGAATAATACTGGCCAATTCCTCTGAGCAGAAGCCGTGCAAATACCTATAGAAGAGCGACAGATCCCTACAGCTTGACGATGGGCAAGAAGAGGAAGCCTTTCTGTGAGCGTTGGATCATTAATAAGACGAACAGCTCTTTTTGAATGGAGTCCAGAAGGCTAAGTGTTGTAGGGGACGCCATTCCCAGACATGAGAACAATATACCAAAGAGGGTCTGATTTGGGATACATACAGAGTGTACAGATTGGAAGAAGAGAAATATTTTCTGGCTCGAAAGAGGAATCCAATCTTTTTGAAGCTGCCGAAGCTATGGATGAAATGTGTTTGTGCCAGTTGAGGTTATTCTCAAAAGTAACGCCGACTAGATTAAACGACTCTTTGTTCTGCAGAACTTGGCCGCTCATATGTAAGGGATGAGCATTTGCAGACTTTTTCGCGACAGCGAAACATGACTGTGTTTTGAGGCATTAAACTGAACACGATTTTTGGCGCCCCAATCCAAGATAAGTTTGAGGTCTTGTGAAAGAGATATCTGCATTGACCTGCGCTTGTTTTCAAAATCAGAATTACACGGTGACTTAAGAAATTGAATACTAGAGTGGAGGGTACTATCGTCAGCAAAACTATGGATGGGATTGATTGTGGAAGAGAGAAGATCGTTAATGTGTAGAAGAAACAGCGTGGGTGCCAGCACTGAGCCCTGGGGCACCCCAGCATTAATTTGGTAGAAGCTGGAGGAATGACCATCTACACTAACTGATATACGTCGATTAGAAAGGAAACTGGAGAGCCAAGAGCAAAGCTTAGGTGGAAGACCGTAAGAAGGAAGTTTGTTAAGAAGCCCATCATGCCAGACCTGATCGAAAGCTTTGGATATGTCAAGAGAAACGATCTGGGATTCACCAAGAAACTCAAGGGACTTGTTCCAGTTGTGTGAGACAAAGGAAGAAGATCAGCTGTGGATCACTGTGAATCCATATTGTCTATCATGTAAGATCTTATGTTTTTCCAGATACTTTAAGATTTGGGAATTAATGAATTTTTCCATTACCTTGCAAACAACTGAAAGAAGAGATATAGGTCTATAGTTAGAAGGGAGACTTTGGATCCTTTTTTGGGGACAGGTTGCACACGTGCAGCTTTCCAACTCTCCGGGAAAATGCCCGTGTCGTAAGAGATTCGAAAGAGGCGAGTTAAGATGGGTGCAAGCTCGGGAGCACATTTTTAAGACGATTGCTGGTATGCCATCCAGCCCAGACGATTTTTAGTATTAAGAGAAGAAAGAATACGCTTGATCTGTTTGACTTTAAAAATTATATCGGACATTTTATGAGAAACAGGGACAACTGTTGGAAGAGGAAGATTAATAGGAGGATCAAGCGTAGAATTGGCAGCAAATTGTTTGGCAAATAGTTCGGCTTTTCCTTTGGAGGTAGAGACAATTCCATCTTCAGAGATTAGGGGTGGAAAAGAATTTGTGCAAAAGTTCTGACTAATATTTTTGGCAAAGGACCAAAAAGCTTTACTGCCATTTGAGCAAGAGAGAACTTAATCTTTTATTCGATTGTTAAAACGGTCTTTTGCATCTGAGATGGTCTGATTATACTGATTTCTTGGTTCGATGCTAGCCTGTCGATTTTCGGGACTGGGGTTTTGAAGAAACTTTTTGGGCTTGACGTTTTAAAAGTCTGGCTTTGTCACAGGATTTAGAAAACCACGGTTTGTGATTTGAAGTTATGGGGTTCTTTTAGTGTGGAATATAGGTCTCAATGCCTAGTTGAATTGTTTCGGTAATTTGTTTACATATTTCTGAAGGATCGTAGTAGAAAAGCAGGTAGGATTCCAAGGGTAGCTGGCAAAGAAATCTCTTAGACCATCCCAGTGGCCGAATGTAGTGCCAGATGGTTCGTGGCGATGCTTTCAGTTGCCTCAAAATGAGTGGAGTATGATACGGTGACCAAACCATGGTCAGAGCGACCAAGGGGAGCAGTTACTGATGCTTGATAGAGTTCGGGGGTGGAAGTAAGAAAGAGATCTAGGGGGTTAGAATTATGGGTGGGAACCCTAAGAAAGTAGGTAGGTTCCATAATTAGATTGGTGAGCGAGTTGCTGATTGCGAAATTTTCTGCTGCTCTGCCTTGTGTATCAGTTTTTGTGGAGCCTAGCCAATCCTTATTATGAACATTAAAATCCCCGAGGACGATTACTTCGGCCAATAATTAGAATCAAGAATAGTTTGAAGTAGGTATAACTCACCAAAAATACTTATCTAAAATAAGGGCCAAGTTCCTATCTAAAAATCTCGGCTTATTAAAGTACTAAGATCTAAAATTATACCAAGTTCTCCCTACAATTTTAAATCGATTACATGTTTAACATACCCTTCTTGCCTCTAGGATTAAAATTGTGGAGAGAATTGGGCTTAATTTTAGATCTTAGTACTTAAAGAGGCCATTTTTGGATAGGAACTTAGTCCTGATTTTACATAAGTGTTTTTGGTAGGATCTCTTTCCATTCTTCTTAGGACAAATATAACCTCAGAACTCAGGTTCAGTTACATTGCAAACTTCTAAAATACCCCTCATATACACAGTTTTCAAAAGTGTTCCATTAATTTTGGTTAGTGTCCTAAAACCTCCTTACATACCAAATTTTAGGTTTCTACTTTTTCGGGAAGTGCCGTAATTTTGATGAGTCAACGAGTGAGGAAATCAGTCCGTAGTAAAATAGGATATTTTTAAAATCCAATATCTCAGAAACTACTTGATATAAGTTTCAAATTTTTTACAGATAATAAGAATATTTATATAAATTTACATATCAAATTTTATACCTTTATCTAGAACGATAACGAGGCTATGATAGGGGGAACTTGTTCGTCCTGATAATTAAAGATGAATCCAACAAAAAATAGCTAATATACTCGTATATCTCTCAGTTGGATAAATTTTTAACCCTATCTCTTAGTATACATATTCAGCACTATTTTTAATTTTAAGTATTTTTTTTATTTTATTTATAATTAAGCACATATTTTTTATCATTATGCGCCAAAATCGTGGTCGAGAGAACGAGAGACCTCAAGAGACTCTCGGCCGCATTACTCGTTTTTAGTATTCTAATTTTTTGATATGTTTTTGTTAGGATTACTTGCCCAGAAAATTTCTATTGAACAAGACCACTTTGGTTCTGATCTCGGGGTATATATTTTTTATAAATCTGCTACAAATTTATAGAACATATTTACTTTTGTAATTTATTAAATTGATTAACTTTCCAAATTTTAAAAGCTACAAGAAAATAATTGTTACTTTTGACTTTTCATATTAAAAAAATAACGGGTCAGAATCAGAAACCAAGGCTACAACAAATACAAAAAAGCATTACACCGCTAAAAACGTAATTTTATATTATTTTACTTTACACCAAAACCTAGTCAAAGGTATTTTTTATATTAATTTAATTTTTTTAATAACTTTTTTTGACAGCCAACCTGCACACCTTGCAAGTCGTAGTCATCCTCTGGTGGTCGATATAGACCACTTTGGGAGTCATCGAGCTAAACGAAGTTATATCAAATAGATTTAATTAATTTGACCCTTTTTATTTTTGTTAATTTTTGGGTTGTCAAATCATTAAATTTTGGTATTTTAAAATTTGTTTTTATTAGATTTTTTTAACCCACAGTTTCATATTTTTTTGTATTCTGTAGATTTACCTTTGAATCATATATCATTTAAAATAATTTTTCTTTTCCTTCAAGTTTTATTGATAATTGAGTTTTTGAATCATTAACAATATTGTATTTTGTATACCCATTTTATAATGCTCACATAACATTACAATGTAAAAATTCAAATATTTTGTTCACCTTGTTTTAAAAGATAATAAACAAGAGATGCAGAGCGAATTTTTGACAGTGCACTTATGTTCAATTGTTTTATTTAACTCTTTGTCTGTTACAGCTTGTCTGGCATATTTTAAAGATAAACGGATTCGTTGTTTGCGATCGCTTTTTTAAAACGTTGGCGTGTGGCCAAATTTTTGCGAATTATAAAATAAAAGATTACTTTACAACGTTGCCAAAACTGAAGAGGACCAAGAATGATTGCATTTATTGTTATATATAAAGTTTGGGTTTATTTGCGGGTAGGTAGGACCGAGAAAAAGTAATAGTATACTTAAGTATTATGTTCATTAAGTGTATCTTACTGGTTGATGATGCGTTTGGAGATGGAGACGCAGTTGAGGGCGTTATTGTGCAACATAATGGCATTTTTAATTAAACGATTTTGCCTTTTTAAAGAAAATGCAGATTTAACTTTTTGACTGAGGAATAATATTTCGGGTTCTGTTTGAATCTTTATCGGTAAATACACCGTGTTCAAATTTTTTAAGCATACACCGTGTTCAAAATTAAGTCGGCACTATTGCTAATTTTTTTATTATAAGAGATACAAGTAAGGTTAAATTAGCAAAGTTGTGTACATTTTAACGCTAATTACAATAACGATAATAAAAAAACAAATGAACATCAGATGTACGAGTTATTCACAAAAATATACTTTTTTTAAATGCAACACCCTATATTTGTTACGTTAATTCGAAAGAGAATGTTATTTTCTATAAAAAATACCGGAGTTATTTCAAGTTAAATGTATTTTTCCATAACTGGACGCAGGCTGCCATGGTATGTTTGGTGTACATCATATTATTAAATAATGGGGTTATTGGCGGCGATAACGACACTTATAAATTTACAACCACTAAAAATGTCAAGGAAGTTTGGGATTATTCGATACTTTTTATGAAAAACTATTTTATCCTTTCAGTAAACATAAACTGATATACATTGTTTGTATTTTATGTCGATCCAACAGCACTATAGGAAAATGCACCAACTTTTTATGTATCTTTAGAAATAAAGCGATAAAAAGAAAAAGTATTAAATAGAAAATTTTATTATTATCTTTGAAAGTATTTTGAAATTTTAAAAACGTTTAAGGTCCAAATAATCCAACGCAAAAATTTGCTACAATGTGAACATAGTTTTGTTACTAGATTACCTTTTATTTTATAGCCTACTGTGATTTAAAGTAATAAAATTTTAATGAATCGCATAGAGAACCAATTTCATCCATGGTGTATTATATTTGTAAATTTATTTATTAATTAGTATTATATTTGTATAAATTTATTCTTCCTTACATCACCCATATCGTTAATGTCTGCTTAGAAAATTGATGTTTTCCTAAGTAGTGGAAGGTCTCGCGCATTCAACCGGTTCCCAAAAATAGTTCACCAGAGGGTTTTACGGATTTGCGTCCGATAAGTCTGCTGTCGGTATTGTCCAAGATATTGAAAAAATAGTCTATAGCCAAACTAACGCTTTTTGTAGGGAAAGTACTATTTCCAATCTGCAATCTGGCTTCACAGAAAAGCACTGCACTGCTACGGCACTCGCCAATGTTTTGGACAATATCGTGGCCGATTTGGATGCGGGAATGGTTGCGTCCCTCGTTTTGCTGGATTTTTCGAAAGCTTTCGATACTTTAAACCATAAGCTGCTTTGTGCCAAGCTTGCCCACTACGGATTTGATGACATTGCGGTAAAATTTTTTGAGTCCTACCTTGCCAAAAGGTCACATAGTGTGGTGCTGCAGGAGCAAATGTCATCTTTGTTGCCTGTAGTATCAGGTGTACCACAAGGTTCGATACTGGGTCCGCTTCTGTTTTTAATATACTCGGCAGATATTTTGAAACGTATAGAGATTGGTTCTTATCAAGCATATGCTGATGATCTCAGTTAAAATATAGTTTTCTCCCTTATGAACATCATATTGCTGAGTATAACATGAACAGAGAGCTAAATATTATAAATGATCTATTAAAGAAACACAACCTTTATTGAACCCTAAAAAGTCACAGGTTCTCTACTCTGGTGGGGTCAAGGCTGCTCGCCTTAGCGAGAAGGTGAACATAAATATTAATGGACAAACTGGGCCGAAGGTAAAATTAGCGAAATCGTTAGGGGTCGTAATAGATGGTGGTCTTAAATTTGATGAACATGTTACTCCCTCATCAGAAAGGCTTACTGCAATTTAAGAATTATATATGCCAATCGGGAGATTCTGTCCAAGAAACTTAAAGTCATGCTTGTTGAAACCCTGGTACTTTCATTTTTTAACTACTGTTCATTCGTTTATGGTCCGTTTTTGACTTTGCATATCGGCGGAAGGATTCAACGGGTTCAAAATTCCTATTGTCGTCTTGTTCTTGTTTGTTCCCTGCGCAAATTTGATCATGTATCAGAAAGTATCAGGGATTTGAAATGGCTAAATATGGCAAATAGAAGACGTTTTGCCGTTTTCTTGCATAAAATTATGACCTCTGGCATTCCTGACTACCTGCGCGCAAAACTAATAGCACGCGACACCCTCCATAATAGAACTATACGCAATGGAAGTATGTTGGAGGTACCAAGATATTTGACGACTTTGTTTCGGAGTGGCTTTACTTATCAGGATACAAATCTCTACAATAAATTACCAAACGATATTAAATCTCTAAGTGTTGAGGCTTTTAAGAGGAGATACCGAGCATATCTTTTTTAATTACAGTAGTTTTGGGCAACCGCATATTATTCTTTAGTTGCTTGAATGTGTGTGTTTAAGTGTGTGTAATTGAGAATTATTTAATCCACTTATATTATCTTACCTAACCCCGTATACTTACTTTAAAAATGGCAGATGACACAGATTTACAAAAAAAAATGTCCTGACTATTTGACCGGATCATGGATTTCCTAGGTATTGCGGCGTCCTGAATCCGACTCCAGGGTCAGTTTTTTTCCCATCATCCGAGGAAAACGAGAATATAAGGTCATTTAGAGATTAAAATGGTAATATTTGTGAAAGCGGCCCTAGTACAACTTCTTAAGCAACCTATTAACTTAACGGGTACCCGTGTAGCTCTTGAGTACTTGCTGGACATTAGGAAGAAGCTCTGAATCTCGCCCAGGGGGAGAAAGTGATCCAAAAAACTTAAGCTCGCAAATTTCGATTTTCCTGCCAATACGTTAAATTTTGAAGCCGGATTTGATGTGAGTTAATCGCGATTTTACGGGCGATGACCGAATGATTCAAGACCCTGAAAAAAGAGGTCTGCGTAGAGCCTAGTGTTACCACGATGGGTGGATGAGTGGCTCTGGGAGTTTTTATCTATAAAAATTTGCATTTTTTAATCGAACGTTGAACTTAAGTTCTGCTGTGACTGTATCACGGTCGACCCGTAGGTAGGTAGGTAGGTTTAAAGTGAGTGGGTATAATACCCTTCCACCGCGACCGATCGGTTCATTGTGGCTCACACCCTTTTATATTTCTCCCACCAGGTCCAGACTCCTAATAAATCTGATGATCCTGTTGGGAGAGAGATCTTTCACCTCCCCCGGCAACAAGGTGTCATTGCCGAGGATTGCGAATCTTAGTCGTGCCAGTGCTGGGCACGAACACAGTATGTGTTCTGCCGATTCATCCCCCTCCATGCACATGCGACACTCGGCGTCTTCCGCTAGGCCGATCTTGTGCATGTGGTATTTTAATCTGCAGTGTCCGGTACAGTTCACTAGAGTTTTAAGGTGTACCTTAATTGCTCCAGTAGTTTGAACCCATGTTGGTTCGGGGGCTAGTACGAAGGCCTTCGATTTTGTGTCAAGCTGATATGAACTGCTTGGCCGTTCCATAAGATATACCGATGACCGGTTCCGGCCCTGTGAATTTTGTTTCCGCCAGCCTCTTCGCAAGGAGGCCTGCGGATTCATTACCCTCTAGGCCGGTGTGTCCAGGTATCCACAGTAGTGAAACCTTATTGTTTTGACCCAGTTTGGTCAGCGCATCCTTGCAATTCCAGATGGTTTTTGAATTGCACCGGCGGATTCAAGAGCCTTAAGAGCTGCTTGACTATCGGAGAATATTTTAACTGTCTTGTTGTCGTGTGCAGTGCCGATCAACCAGCGATCTAGCACACATCTCAATAGCAAATACCTCCGCTTGAAATATGGTTGCCAGAGTGCCCAGGCTAAAGGAAAACTCTGCCCTCGGCCTCTGTCCATATATTCCAGCTCCATCACCGTCCTTGGTTTTGGAGCCATCGGTGTACCAACAGATGTCAGCCCGGAGCAGGTCGGTCGTTTTTCGACTCCAGTCCTCCCTTTGTGGGTAGACTACATTGTAGGGCCGGTTGTAATTGGTTGCTGTAGGCATTATGTCTGAGGGCATTCCCAGTCTGACACAAGTCAGGACATTCCTGAGGAGACTGGTGCTCTCCATATGACACGCCTGCGGTTTGTAACTGACCGCTTGATAGAGTCTGTAGGTCGACCCGTAGTAACCTGGTCACTACTGGAGTCTCAAGTGAACTTTGAAATGGACCTGTATGGTTGCGAAATTTTGACTTTTCCGCTGAAACATTAAACTTTTGACAAGGGGTTTGTTGAACCGGAAAATTTTAATTTAGAACTCATAGATCACAAATTCAGGCCCAACGTTGATAGATAGATGAGAATACCACCGTTGCAATTCCAGCGTGCAAAACTCGATTTTCCACCCTCCCTAGGGAAGTTTTGGTCCTAAAGGGTGAATTTCAGTAGGGGATAACCTTTTGAGTACAAATTTGAGTCTAGCATTAAAAATTACATTGGAATAACATGGTTGATCATCTGTCATCCAGAAATCCATCTTCCATCCCTTCTAGGGGTAGTTTTCGGCCTCTGGGGTCAATCCTAGACCTGTAGAGCCTTTTTTAGGGCCGGATTTGGATTCAGCTAAAAATACATGGGAATATAATGGTCGATCCACGGATCTCGACCTTTTTTTGTGGGGCTGTGACCTTAAAATCTTGTTTGTCTGACGTGATGGGAAAAAATGCCATGGGCCGGTCAAATAGTCGGGACATTTTTTTTTGCAACCATGTGTTAATAAACCATCATATAAAGAAACTTTTAAAAAAACAACATTTTTTTGTATCTCTTTTAACTAGGAAAATACAGGATCATTCTTAAATTGCCATTTTTTAAATTTTCCTCCGTATTTAAGCGAGTGAAAATTTTCAAATTTTGATTTTACCATTTAAAGTTTGACCCAAAAAAGAGCACTATATTATACCACTAACAATTAGGAGATACTCCATAAAAGTATCAAAAATGGGACACCCTCTCTCTACTCATCTTAATTTAGAATTTTGAGGGTTCGGTTGGTCTAACTAGAAAACGGGCTTTGCTTCGAGAACAAACCTTGTATAAAAGCCCGTGTATAAAGCGTCTCTGTGGTCGGGAAAAGCTTTCAATGAAAACTGTTTGGACAGTTTAATCTGTTAAATTGGGCCATGCGTCTCAGAAAATCGGACTTTATTAATAGAGTTGGAAAGCATTGTAATTATGTGGGTTTTATCCCCTTCTCGTTCGTTACTTCATCAAAAGTAAAATGAGTTTTTTTGTAAATCTTTTATGTAACTTGGATACAAAGGAGATAGTTAATTAAATATTTGAAAGTTGGAAAGAAAATACCCCACAAAAGCCGATTCCACAATCTACACAATCTGAGGATCAAGGAGCGAGTAAAGTGGGAGGTTCGGGACTTCTCCAAATCGACTGTAAAGGAATGCATAAGAGTGGTGGCACTTTGGGCTGCTTTATGGAAATGCGTATAAAAGAAAGACATGTTTCTTAATGGTCGTCAATATTGAACAAGGGAAGGAAGGTTTATGTAGAGAATAAGGTTATTAATCAGGTAAAAAGTAGAAGAAAATGATGTAAATAGAAACAAAAAGATTGTATATTTATTTTAAGTAGCATTGGAATTAATTTAATATATTTTGATACGACATAAAATTAACATTTTCTTAATGGGACTTTATACATTGGTTTGTTTTTGAAACATCTAATTTTTTTCGATAGGTTTTAATAAAAAATATTGAATATTTATTTAAAGTAACTTTAGAATTAAGTGAATTTATTTGAGGATTTGGGAATTTGATTTAGAAAATTAAAAAAAATACCTATCAATCCAGGTATTGCAAATTTGTAAATCTCGATATTTTTAAATCTGATTTAAAAGAGTTAACCATTTTTGAATTAAAGCAAATTATACTTTGAAAGATTTTTATTTTTATCTTGGAGAGTCCACAAAGGTACTCACCTACCATGGGTGTCTTAAGTGAAGTCAGAAGCCGTTTACTAACACAGAACTTACAGATTTGTTGGTTAAGAGAATAATAAAAACTTGTGCAGGCAGCAGGTTTTGCAGTTTATACACTCTAGTGATAAAGTAACGGACAGAGTGGGAAATTCAGGGTTTTTCATTTGTTCTGTAAGGGAATGCATAAAAATGTACATGTTAATTCAATGACAGCTTTTCGGAGAGGGGGATATTTGTTGACTAGTTCTTTGTTTCAGAAGTCGTAAAAATACCTATAAAAGCAGTACAGGACTTCCCAGCTCGCCGGTGCGCAAAAGAAGAAAGCTCTTTTGTTAGAGTGAGGTCATTAATGACGTAAAATAAATGCACTTTTTGTAAAAAATGCCTTTTTACAGATATGCGCACTGTATTTTAAACTGAGTGAGATTTGATATATATCCAGATAATATAGATTAGAAAAAAAATAACGCTCATAAAACATGACCTCTAGCCTAACTTGCTGGCTCATGAAGTTTAAAAGTCTTTGGCGACAGCGAACATTATTGTGTATTTAAAATCTTAAACTGGACAATTACTCTAGAATTAATTAAGGTCCTGTAAAGAAGACACCTGCATTACTTTACGTTTATTTATAAGATCAGAGCTTGAAGATTGATTGGAGAAATTAAATATTGGAGTGAAAAATTATGGTTGCAAATATTTAATTTTTTGCGTCCTCTCGTCCTTGTTAAGATTTTGCAAAATACCGTAATAACTATATATTTTTTAGTTTTAAATATCATTTACACGTAATACTTTAAAAATTGTTTTAATTAATTATAAAAATGTGGTTATGTCAATCTAAAATATCTAAAATATTTTATTAAATTGAACCCTGGTTACTGATCTTGCGCACCTTTGTACGTTAATAATATTATTATTTTTTTAAATTTATAATTGCATGTCCAACCTTTCCTCAAAATCTTAGCCGCTTTCTGTATATTAAAAAGTAATACATTAATCGTAGAGATGTTGTAGAAAAGTTGTAGAGAAGTTTGTAGAATGTAAAATTGTAAAAACGTTGCTTATGAATAAGATATTTTTTAAAATTTATATAAGGTCTTAACATATCGGCCTGAAGGGCCTTGGTGCTTCAGAAACAGTGTTATTAAATTACGAAGGTTTTTCGTTTTTTCAAATATCTCAGCCGCATTAAAAAATTTTTTAGTTTTGCTTGCGCCAAATTAAAGGTCTTTTAAGCGCGAATAAGCACAATTTTTTTCAAAAAATTTTTTAGGCTTTAAATTTTTTAATATCTTTTAACCACGCCGTGATGATAAAAAAATATATATGTGATGTGTCTTTAGTAGATCTAGCTTCATAAATGTTTTCATAATTTTTATAAGAATGATAGGGGGTCAAAAAATTTAAAATCTTTCTTTTTTTCGCTATTTTTTGATGTTTTTTTTTAGAACAAAACTTTTAATTTAATTTATTTTTAATCATCCTGCAAAATAAAAGTTTTAAATAATTTCTGGATTAAAAAGTAAAAGAAAAAAAATTTTAAAAAATATTTGAAATATTACTAAAAAGTGGAGACAAATTAAAAAAGAAACTTAGTTCATCTTAAATCTTGTTAATCCAAAATTTATTTAAAACTTCTATTCTTTAAAAAATTAAAAAATAAATAAAATTAAAAGTTTTTTTAACACATATTGAAAAAAAAAAAAATAATAGGTTTTAAATTTTTTGACCCCTATCACCCTTTTAAAAATTATTAAAAAATTCATGAAGCTAGTTCAACTAAAGACACATCGCCCATTATAATATTCGCTTCTCTTGTGTATACCGTCTTCAGTGTCCCAATATGGGATACAAGAACAGCAGATCCTTGGTCAAATATTGCATATACTTGCCTTATCCCAAAGTTGATAATACCTAAGATATAGGGTGTCAAACTTTTAATTTTGTTTTCGTTTTTTCGTAATAATTTCTAAACTAAATGACACAGCGGTACAAAATTGGGGATTTGGGGTTTTTTGAGGCGAGAAATTTAAATTCGCCCGTAGTTTTATGTTACTGATAGAGGGCGCCAGCTACGGCCTACCCCACTTGTTTTAGATGGCATACCTTATTTAAGCCCAGTATATTGACCTGTTTATTAAAAAAGAAGTTACTATAATTCCCTCTGCGTCAAAAATATATACATTTAAGTCTTCAGAAGCAACTGTTTTCGAGATAAATGCATTTTAAAGTACCCCGCAATTTTCCTATGGAAAATGGTTTTCGGCCAATGGTTTTTAAACTGTGCAAAGTAATAGTTTTTAACACGCTGATCAAAAGTCTTTACGGGCACAAAACCCGAAAACCCCTCAAATCACCCTCAAAATTCTCCAAATCCCTAGTGACCTTTAAGGCTGATTTTGGGGGGGTTAAAGGGGTGTTTGGGTTTTGTGCCCGTGGAGACTTTTGATCAGAGTGTTAAACACTATTACTTTGCAAAGTTTGAAAACAATTGGCCAAAAAAATTTTCTATAGAAAATTGAAGGGTCCTTTAAAATGCATTTATCTCGAAAACAGTTGCTTCTAGAGATTTAAATAAGGTATACATTTTTGACGCAAAGGGAATTGTAATAGCATCTTTTTGAATAAACAGGTCAATTTACTAAACTCAAAAAAGTTATGCCATCTAAAACAAGTGGGGTAGGCCGTAGCTGGCGCCCTCTACCAGCAACATCAAAAGTATGGACGAATTTGAATTCTCGCCTCAAAAAACCTATTTTCAATTTTGTGCCAATATGTCATTTAGTTAAGAAATTATTACGAAAAACGAAAACAAAATTAAAAGTTTGACACCTGTATCTTAGTTATTATCAACTTTGGGATAAGGCAAGTAGTTTACGTTAATTGCATTATTTCGACCTAAGGAATCTGCTGTTGCTCTGTGTCCCATTACTTCTGGGACACCCTGATAAAAAAATTAAAATAAGTCTTTAGAAAGTAAAACTAGACATCTTACAAACAGTCTCTGTAAGTGTAGTGGTAATTTATCTGTATAATCGGTATTTTACCGATAAGCCAAAAATAGATAAACTATGTGAGTTATCGATCATTTATTACTAACTACCCCATATTAATGCTACAATAACTAATATAGGGCTTATTAGAAACTTTATAGTATGTGCTTAATTTCACATAAAACAAATATTTGTGTGATATTCGAGACTACGAAACCACATCCCTATTTACACTTTACCTGCTTCATTAACATCGCTTTTGGCGTTTCTACCGGCGAAATCCTCGTCGTCTGCTCGGTCTTTGTTGCGGAATATTCCTCTTCGCTACCATTCGTCACCGAAATTAAAGATGAACGCTCGGGCGCTGCGCTTGACAGTAATGTCTTGTCCACACTTTTAATTATCGCCTTCTTTTTTGCCATTATTTGTTTTTTGCCCCCGTTGTATTTACTTTTTTTCATTTCCTTTTTCTTAGCGTCCGCGAGGGTAGTCGTAAATTGACTGGTGGTGGTGTTCTTATTGTCCGGCTTGTCAATCGATTCGTTTTCGTTTTCAGGCTCTAAATATATCACTTCTGTTACTGTCTCTGTATTATTTTGCTGTAACATAGTTGCGGTATTGATAGTGTTATTTTTAAAACCATTCATCAAAGGCGCGGGCGTGTGGAGAATTCCTTGCCAACCGTCTTTTCCCAATGGACTTCTGCTTTCCGTTGCGATGCCCTTTCGCTCTAGATTAATGGTACCCTCGCTGGCAGAGACCCTTTCTTGATTTATATGTTTTATCGGAGAAATTTCAACATATTGTAAATCAAGCAACGGCGTCCCCCAGAGATCGGGCGGGCTGGCGCACACAACGTCCCTATATTCCGCCTGATCTTGGCGTCGCATCCACTGCGCTAGCCACTGCAAATTACTGCAATTTAACTGATTATCCTTTATGTGCATTATCCTTAACTGGGGCAGAAAATGTAATAAATCAAAACGGATAAATTCGAGATCTGCACCGGAAATATCTAGCTCTTGTAATTCCCGAGAGGCGGCGAGAGCGGCTGTATCAGCGAGAAGTTGTCTGGCTAATCCCAGACTCCCGGATAAATCGAGCGTGATTAAATGTTCCGGCGACGAAAGAGGAAAAGAAACGTCTTCTGCCGGAGACACGGCGTCGATGCCGCTAAGTCTTAAGACTTGCAAAGCCGATGGCCCCGAGAGACTCCCCGGATGGAGTGCGGATATGGGATTTCGCGACAGATCCAACGTAGCGAGGCTAAGTAAATGTCTGAAAGCGCCCTCCTCGATTATCCTAATTTTATTGTCGTTCAACAGGAGCACTTCCAGTCGCGACAACCCTTCGAGATCGTCCCTAGACACTTTTTCTATCTCGTTGAATTCCAAATGCAAAACCGTCAACTCTTCCGACAGACTTTTGGGAATATTTCGAATTTTGTTGTTAGTCAAGTAAAGAATAAAAAGGGATTCCAACCGTCCCAGTGCGTCTTCTTCGATAGAAACTAGGTCATTCGAAGAAAATCTAACAGTTGTAATAGCGGGTAAGCATCGAAATCTCCACAATTTATTGTTTTTATCGAATTTCCCGCAAGTCTTAAAGTCCTTATTGAATGAGTAAGCGCTGCAGGCACCTGTTTAAGCCCTGTTTGCGAAGCATCCACCGATTGTAGCCTGCGGCCGACTCCGACGAGAACTTCGCGTGACCCTCCTAATCGGGGATTCCCCGTGAGCAGTAAACGTGCCAGACTGGGTAACTGCAGACTGCCTGGAGCTACTCGAGCCAGACTATTCCACGAGAGATCCAATTGTTGCAGCATGACCAAACTGCTAAAACACTGCTCACTTAAAACTTCTATACGGTTATGGCTTAGGTTTAGATATTGGAGAGATATCAGCGGAGTAAGAACGTCGTTTTTCAGATGAGATAAACTGTTTTTTGACAAATCTAAACATTTTAGGCTCGTGAGGTTGTGAAAACTGTCGGATTTAACTTCCGAGATGTAATTCGAACTTAAATTTAACGTTTCCAAAGTCCGCAATGTCCTTAAAGATTTAGTTAAGAACAATAGTTTGAGTTTGTTGTTAGAGAGATCAAGAGACAATAAGTTTGTTGAATTTTCAGGCATTTCGGGTATAAAAGTTAAATTATTGTGCGGCAACATTAAGTACCTTATTTGGTCACTTAATACGTAAAGACAATCACTTATATTATTTACATCACTTCTTTTAAAAACTAGTGTGTTTAAATCTGGTAAATCACTTTCGCTTAATGTTTGTACTAGGTCACTAAAACTGTCAAAATCAAGATCTGACAGCTCCAAAATTCTCGTAGTGTTTTCCAAGGTTACGACAGAAGAATTAAACCCTTGACATTTGATCGCGGTGTAATAAAGATAACTTTTCGGCATCGTCTCTCGCGGAAAGTTCTTACAAACGCACATCGTCGGACATGCCGTCCGAACCACCGTAACCACGAACGTTAGCAGCAAAATAAAAAGCTGCAACATTTTTTCTTAGTCACATAACTCCTGAAAAAGTTTAAGGTCACATTTTAATATTCCCAAAACTTCGCAAAAGATATGAGGAAAGTTTTAAAGTTTAGGGAAAACTTTTCCGGGATCACATAATTGAATGAGAAAATGCGAGTCGTAATATCACGTGTTGTGAAGGACGAGTAGGAGTACATCCGCGTGAAATAACGCTTCGGTGTGCACTGATATTCGATGCGATTTGAAGGCGGCTCGACCGGTTTCGAATGGCGGTGCGCGCTTCAATGCGCGTATGTGTCTCCGTGCAATATTTTCTTTAAATGCGGGAGGCTAATGGGTTGCCCGTTAACTTTTGGATGGATTGGTCGGCACTGTCTTTTTTTTCCGGCTTTGTCTTGTTGATGTTTTTTGTTTGTTTTGCTACACAATAGGAATTTCTAAATGCTATTTTTATATATCTGCTTGTTTTTTGTGCTGTTGTATGACAATATCAGACATCCCGTATTTTATATAGATAAATTTAAAAAGTTTTTTTATAGACCACGGAACCTATTTTATTTTGGTATTTTATTATATGCGGGAATAATATATTTATTCTAGAATAGCTATTTTTCTAACAAGTGTGGAAAATCTACTTTTTTTGCACGAGAAGTTCAGTCAACTAGAACATATAATAGTTTAAGAGAATCGTACTATAACAATCGCAGATATAGTACCTTGCATCGCTTAACAAGTATAATATTAAAACAGCATTTAAATCCCAAACCATTCCAAGAAACCGAAAAACAATTATGCATACAGCGTGTCCCACGCAGTTCTTGCCATATGGGAAATTTTTTTACTGACAGTCGAAACAAAATCATTTTGATGTAGAAAAGTTCTGCTTATTTAAAAACTAAAAATCCCTACGCAAAAAGTTTAAAAATACCAGCAGTATACAGAGTAAGCACAAAACGTAAAATTTATCCAAGACTAAAGTACCCTTATTTTGCAATATTCAAAGAAAAGTTATTTAAAGGAATTATTTAGAATTAATTTTTATATCTAATTACGAAATCACAGTCATCTACGAAAAAAATATATTTTTGTATTTCAGTAAATCAGAACGGAATAAAAAGTAAAAGCTTTAATACAAAACAAATTAATGTATGACTTATAACAAAAGAAAATTAGTATAATTTAAATTTTAATATAGCCACCTTCTTTTTCCATGCGTTTTTCTGTTAACTTGGAGAATTTTGAAACAACTTTTCTCAAAACAACTTGAGGGATTTCTCGAGCACACTGGGTTATTATCCTTTCTAAGCTATCGATATTTTGAAATGGTCGGTGAG
Source organism: Listronotus oregonensis (assembly GCA_019359885.1). NCBI lineage: Eukaryota > Metazoa > Arthropoda > Insecta > Coleoptera > Curculionidae > Listronotus > Listronotus oregonensis. The sequence goes on along the minus strand of JAHBCN010004086.1, from coordinate 29,553 downwards.
AATACACTTTTCCTTTAAATATCCCCAAAGGAAGTAATCCAGTGGGTTCAGGTCGGGTGACCTCGCCGCACAATGAATTTCTGAAAATCTTCCTATCCAACGCCCCTGGAACATTTCCTGAAGAAACTCGTGTTAACAGCTCGAGAACTATGGCATGGCGCACCATCATGCTGATACCACAAAGTATTTCTAATGTCACGTGGAAGGCCATTAATAAAGTCAGACAACTGATTTCCCAAAAAATGAATGTAAACATCCGACGTTATGTCAGTTATTATTGGCATAGTTACCTTCAGGTCCGATAATTACCTTTGTTAATTTTTGACAAAATTTTTTAATGTAAAATAAAAAATAACCTTTTTTTCGTAGGTGGCTGTAATTTCGTAATAAGATATAGAAATTAATTCTAAATAATTCCTTTAAATAACTTTTCTTTGAATATTGCAAAATAATGGTACTTTAGTCTTGGATAAATTTTACGTTTTTGTCGCTACTCTGTATACTGCTGGTATTTTTAAACTTTTTGCGTAGGGAGTTTTAGTTTTTAAATAAGCAGAACTTTTCTACATCAAAATGATTTTGTTTCGACTGTCAGTAAAAAATTTTCCCATATGGCAAGAACTGCGTGGGACACGCTGTATAAAGGCTGCCTCCATCAAATTTCATGTAAATGTGGTGAAGTATGCATTGGGGAAACAAAAAGATACTCAAAACTAGAATTAAAGAACTAAGAAAATAAACGAATCTAAATAAATCGTTAAAGTCAGGGGCTGGCAAACTTGCTTGATTACAACAATATCTGTTTCTGTGGTTTAAAGCAAAACTTATTTATAAAAAAACTTACGGGAAAGAAAAATTACTGAATCTGCAGTAATTCTAAATAAGAAGAATGGATTTAACAAGTCTTCCATTGATATTTCGAATATCTGCAAGGTGTTTATAAACCATAAAAATTGGTCAATCTGCGGTAAATATTGAATAGTATTGTATCTGTATTGTAGTGAAAAAGTCGCTTGGCTTAATATAACCCTACTTTCACTTCGACCTAAGATCAATTCCCAAAGTTTTCGCGGAGCGAAAGATCTTTTGGGAAGCAAGTTTCTTCTTTGGGAGTCAAAAATGTTTTCCAGATATTTTAGCCTTCAAGTTTCTCTCGATCCATCACAAAACCTACAGCGTTCATTGGCAGTCTTTCCCATTGGTGATACATCAGCGGGCCGGGACCTATCAGGAGGTTAGTGACTTTCCTAAGTTCGTTTTCTTTGAAGTTCTAATAGCTTATTAATATTTTTAGGCAATTGTAAGATGAATCTTTTTTTGGCTTGAAGCGATATTCCAGTAAGTATCTCTTTGCTCTATTTCCCATTCTCTGACTTGTTGCACTAGGTGACCTTTAGTTGTTCCGCAGAAAGGTTCTGGTCCGTAAAACGGGGCCTGTGTGCCCACTTTGGTTAGTCGGTCGACAATTTCATTGCATTTCGTTCCTTTATTTCCTGGCACCTGGATTGGGGTAAATTTGTTGTTTGTGGCCCCTTGGTTTAGAGATTACATTCCTAGGCGAGCCTTCAGTCAAAGCGTATGACGCTAAAACCTGACTGTCCAAAAGGACATACATATCTGCTTCCCGTTTACATTTCTTGGCATATTTGGTTTTTCTTCTTTTTCTTCCTTAGGAGCCGTCTTTATTCAGTACCAGAGGCAGCGCAGCCTCATGGGCTTTTTGTGCCTAATCTCCCATTATCTTTTATATCAATCCTCGCATTAGTCTTGTTCCTTCTACAAGTCTGTATAACCCCGAGACTGGTTGGTTGATATATACCTGTGGGGTCATTTCCGGTTGCCCAAATAATGCCTGTCTTTTGTGATTCAATGCTTCACATTCGCACAGTATATGGTAGGCTGTTTCTTCCCCCTCGTCGCACATTCTGCAACTTGGGTCCCCATTGTATGAGCCTTGTGTAGGTATCCTCTTGGGTTATCATGCCCTTTTAACAACCCTTCTGTTATGCGAAGTCTTTTCCTACTTTGTCTGAGTAGGTCTTCCTTTGTTCTTTTGGATGGGCCCCTTATGAAGCTTTTTTCATGTCTAATTCCACTAGGGGTCCTTGTGCTGTGGTTTTTGTCACTTCAAGGGCAGGTTCTGGTCCAAAGTATGGTGTGGATGGTCCCTGTCTCGCTAGCTCATCCGCTTTTTCGTTGCCTTCTATTCCCGATTGGTGGGATACTTTTTGGGGGTTTCCATCTTGAGTCTGTTTGTGTACCAAATCAGCGCGCCACGTAACAGTTATAGTTTGGCGGTTAAGAATTGCCACTGAAAAAAAATGTTGAAAAACACGCCCCATTGGAATTGTGTCTGTAGGTTTTCTGACTTTAGTATATTCGTCTATTTTACTCTAGAGTCACTAAGGTGGGCTTCTCTTCTTACGCTCAGGTAGAGCAGAAGCAAATATACGTCGTAGCTTTAAGAGTAATTTTAAGTTACCATTGAAGACGGCTGAAAATACATACTAACCAAAACGTTGTATATTTTCATTTTCTTGTGTATATAAAATTAAAACTTGGGCCTGATGAGCCGCTCAATACTTCGTACAAATTTAGAGCACTGGATCGCATTAACATGGCTCAATTTCAGGCTGATCTTGAAGGTGCTTCTTGGGATTCAATTTATCAAATAGAAAATATTGATGAAAAGGTTGCTTTTTTGACTGACAATATACTCAATATTTTTGACAATCATGCGCCATTAAGAGTTAAAAATTGTCGAAAAAGACCATACAGTCCATGGATAACGAATAATATTAAATTTATGAAAAATCTTCGAAACCAGGCGCTTAATCGTTTTAGACGCACCCGCGATCCTGTCCATTGGAATTACTATAAACAGTTAAGGAATGTTACAACAAGTGCTATAAGGGCTGAAAAAAGGGCATATTTAAATCAAAAATTTCAAAACTGTACCCCTAGAGAGAAATGGGCTGAATTAAAAATATTAAACATACTTAAAAATAAAAATAAAAAAATTCCGGTCGGCCTAAAAAATGTCAATGAATTAATTTTTTTTTTCTCAAATAACACAAAATAATAATAAACCTAAGCAAAATTTGTTAGATTTTTATGAGAATAATTTATTGTTCAACGAAACTTTTTCATTTTCCCAAATTAATGAAAACTAATCTACAAGATTATTCTTAATATTAAGTCCAAGGCTTTTGGGACTGATAACTTAAACATTACCCTAATCTCTTTATGCTGTCCTTTCTTAATTCCATATATAACTCATATTATTAATAGTTGTCTTATAAACTCTTACTTTCCCAAAAACTGAAAACTTGCCAATGTTTTACCATTGGCTAAAGTGAATAACCCTGAATTTAATCAGCTGCGTTCAATATCAATTTTGCCAACCTTTTCCAAAATATTGGAAAGAGTTACAGACTCCTGTTATGTTTATGGATTTCACGTTATTCCGCCTAAACAACAGGTTTTAGAGTGTATGGTTGCTCCACTGCACTTTCTGATATTATGGATGATGTAGTTACTGCATTAGATGTGGGCGAGGTAACTGTTTTGGTGCTATTAGATTACACCAAGGCATTTGATATGATTGACCACAACGTTATGGTGTCTATTTTAAAGTACATTGGTTTTGAGCAGTCTGCAACTGCATTAATTTCTTCGTTTTTATCGAATAGAGAACAGCGGGTTTGTCTTGACGGTAACGTGTCTGAATTATTAGCTGTTAAATCGGGGGTACCTCAGGGCAGTATACTTGGTCCACATTTATTTAATATTTATACTTCCAACTTAGTAAAATCTCTTAAACACTGTAAATATCATCTTTATGCAGATGATACTCAAATATATGCTTGATTTAAGCCAAGTCTTGCCGAAATTATGACCAATCAAATAAACATTGACTTAGATAAACTTCTGCGGCGCTCGGAGGATCATTTGTTAAAAATAAATCCAACTAAATCAACCGCTATACTTTTTGCAACGATAGCTGCAGAAACCAATTGCAGGAAACTATTAAACTTAAACTAGGTGACAATATAATTCCATTTAAAACCTTGTAAAAACTTAGGCCTAACTATAGATAACAAATTAAAATTTAATGAACATACTACTTTGTGTTTAAGAAGGGCATATTCACGTTAAAAATAATTTACTCGCATAGATTTTATCTTTCAGTAAAAACTAAAGCCATGCTTTGTAGCGCTGGTATTATCCCATTTTAATTTTGCTGATCATTTGTAATGGTCCTTTTTTGGATAGTCTGGATATAAAAAGAATTCAGAGAGCTCAAAATTCTTGCCTCAGACTGATATTTGGAATCAGACGTAGGCAAAGAATTTCACACAAATTACCCGAATTGGGGTGGCTTAACATGGAGCGGCGGCGTACCTTGCATTCCTTAGTATTTTTTTACAAAATTTTAAAATTTAAATGCTTGTATCAAAAAATAAAATATAGGACTGATATTCATAATTTGGATATTCGTAGGTTAAATTTACTTACAATACCATCACATAATAGAGAAACATTTAGAAAATCATTCTCCTACCAAATTGCTTTGCTAATAAATAAATTTAAGGTTATGGAATTTTCCTCGTCAGTAGCCTCGTTTAAGAAAAAATGCGATCCACTTTGCTGACAAATTAGAATACATTACACCCGTATTAACTCTCCCATCCTCCTTTTCCCTTAATTCTTCTTCTTCTTTGTCTATCCTTTCACTTCTCTTTCTTTATCTCTGTCTTTTCTCCTTTTCTTTACCACTCTTTTTAAGTTTTCTACCATTTAATAAAAAGTTATATATTTATATGTTTTTTGGGCTCTAGCAGCTGCTTCTATATGGGGCAAGCTGATGTAGCCCTTATTCCAAACAATTTTTTTATTGTAAATTGTATGAATATGTGTTTTTTTTTTTTGAATAAAAAACCATTTATGATTATTATTATTATTATTATTAATTAATAAATAAAGACAATATAAGTCCAAGATTTTAGTGTGATTAAAACGATAACATTATCTAAAACCTTTGAGGAAAAGTAAGAAGTTTGCATAATATTTTTGTATCCGGTATACTATTGATATTAAGTAAAAAAGTTAAACCAATGAACAACTCATCGCAAAAAGTTTTATTATTAAAAAAATGCAATTAAACCAAACAAAAGTAATAATTATACTTAGGGTCAAATATGTCAAAGTTAGCCATATAGCGGTACCTACAAATTATAAACTGATTTTCATTAAAATAAACTGAAATATGTGCTCATTAAACAAATTTATTTAATGAGCTGTTACGCCGGCATATATTACATTTTATAAATAAGGCAAAATGGAAACGGGCAGAGTTTTTTAAATTTTAAATGAGACTGTACAGGGTGGAGCCTTTTAAATGGATTTTCAGGGTATTGGAACAAATACAAGAGCAACAGCAAACCTGATGACATGTTCTTAAGTTTAATTTTCGAAGCAACTGCAACGGTAAAAAGGGCGTTTTTCAAATTTTAACTATTTCAGTACACCTGTGTATCCCAGTTGTCAGTCAAGATAAAAAAAAAGGAGATGCAAGTTTGTGCAGAATTTTACGTAGAAGCTAGTGGCGTATTAAATTTTGTTATCGGCTACAGCTTTAAAGCTATAAGACAAAGTTGCCTTTTATTTTAATTGAACAATATGTAAAATATTTATTTGTAAACAAACCCAAATTTATTAAACATCACCAATTTGAGCTCATTATTTACATTTTACACTAAATGTATAAGGTTGTTTTATATAGTATTATTTAGTAATCTTTTTTATTATGTTATTATTTATTTATTAGATTTATTAAAAGCTAAGTTTTTATATAGGCTAGTCTTTTAATAGCTATTTATATAACAAGTATATAAATTTGGTCTGTATTGAACGAATATATATCAAATGATGATGAGTCAATAAAGCCTGTTTGTGTACGCGTGAGATGAAGACCGATGAGGACGAAATCTTACAGCAACCTTTCGAATTATAAAAGTTTAATTAGGTATCAATTTGTTGCTCAACATTTAATAAATTGTTGTTTGGCCATTTGTTATTAACAATGACAGTTAATAAAATAACTTTATTTTACTAGTCCAATAAAGTGCTACTTTATGGACGCAAAATTGTTTTATAAACAGCACTTTATGGGTCAATCGTACATTATAGTAATTTATGACATAAGTGTTAAAAGTACAATTTCAAGGCACGAATTTGACACTCGCTTTGCTCATTCTGCAACTCACATGAGTCCCTTAAAACGTACTTTTAACACAAATATTATACAATATTTTTTTTACAAACTCAATAATGCAGTTAAAATTTAAATTATTCAAAAATTGGAAGATCTAGTTTTACACAGCATCGTATATAAAAATTATTTAAGTTGGCATTTATTAATAAATTTTAACAACCGGCATGTTTACTCCAAATTTGATACATCGTATCAGTTTTAGCTCGTTTAGTTTTTACTTAAAATTAACTTTAAATGAAAGAAAATGTAGAAGAAAGTATTGATTGCATCGATTCATTTAAAGAGATACACAGATGTACAATTAATATAAATGTAAAAAAACTTTTTTAAAGCACCTTTAAAGTGCTTTAAATTAAAGATAGTTTAAAAATAACATCTAGATAGTGTTAAATATTAAATTTTTAACACGTTTGTAGAAAAAAGCATTAATGGTCGCCTTCTTTTTAGATATCTAGCAACATACATTTGTAAATCATTTTTACTATTTTTCTTCTCCTAAAATAACATTTTATAATATTATATTTTAAAGTTTTTTAACTCCATTTCATTTAAGTCACTCTTTCTCAAAGTGGGCGATAACGCCCCCTTGTGGGCGCTGAAGGCCTATAGGGGGGCGGTAAGGGACCCAGAAGAATTGGGGGGCGCTGATGTGATTTTGGGGGGCGATGGGTGATTTGTAACATCAGCTACTTCATATTTTAAAATTCATTGAAATTAAACTCCTTCTACTACATCCTACACAACATTTTCATTTTATTGTATAAATATAAATTAAAAATATATTAAATATTTAATATTTTTAATGTGTTCACAACGCTATTTATATCTTTAGATATTTAGTGGGGTCTCCACCTCCGTAGACACATATTAAAAATATGTAGGTATATATTGCTGCGACCAAGCAGAGCACTTGCCGAACTCGGGATTTTGTTATGTACCTAATATATAAAAATTTCAAAAAAAATAAAATTAAAATTAAAAAATTCAATTATAATTCACTTTTGGGCGAACAAATATTAAGCACGATTTATTTGTGCAATCCTGTTTTTTTAGTCCATCAACGTTCGTCGGTTTGTGTTTGCGGAGTGCAGATGCCCAAATGCAGCCGCGGCTCGACCGCCGGCGACTGACGTGACTAGAGGTGTGTCGTTCGCGAACGATTCGTTCAAAAGAACGAATCATGTACTGATTCGAATAAATTAATTCCCTATTTTTAATGTCATCTTGCTCGATCGCTCTGCAATGAAAAATAAACCTAGTTTTGATGATTCGTTTCGTTCATAACGTCACTAAGTCAGAATCGGACTCGAACTTGAAGATTCGGTATTTTATGACGGCAAATCGGTCGTTTTTGTGCTACGACCTGGCAAGTGGAGAGCGGTCTGTTATATTTCGATTTTGCTCACATTACCAGAGGTGTATTAGGCAAACAATTTATGCGTATTGTCGTTTGGCTATATACCTATTTGGCAATTAAAAGAACTTTTTTTTATTTGTTTTAACTATTCTTTTAAACAAAGACTTAATTTGGAGGTACATTTGTAGGTTTTATTAATTATAGTTTTTAAAAGCTTTATTCCAAATATATTTTTTAAAATAATAATTATACCTAAATAAATAAAAAATAATTTCTTTTCTTAAGATAATACCATTTTGGGGAAATTTAAAACCGACCCAGTCCGACCGGCATCATAATAAAGTGAATCGGTTGCGAACGAATCTTTTTAAGTGAATGAATCAAATAAATCAATTTAAAAAGATTCAACTTCCCACCTCTAGAGTGACGTTCCGCCGCATGCACGCATCGCACTAGCTCGCCCCCCCGCCACTCCGCCCGCTACCCCGATACTCTTTTTTGTAAAGTTGAATTTTTATTGCCAATTTGATTATTGTTAATTTTGAATAAAAGATACTTTTAAAATTCAAAGTTGCAAATTTGTGCTTTTCTGGTAAGAAAAGTTCGTTTAGAATATAGGTTTAATTAAACTCCAGGCGAGATGTTATTGAGATTTTTAAGGTGAAAAAAAAAAGGGGCGTACAAAATAACTGATTTTCAAAATGGGCGTTAGACGAAATAAGTTTGGGAACCTCTGATTTAAATCAAAATTTTAGAATAAGGAATGCTGACGGTATGTAATTCTTATTTCTTGCTTGAATATTATCCAACTGAATAAAAAAAGGGGGGAATCCTAAATAAAAAAATAAAATTTAAATATTTTTACTTAAGATAATTATTTGTGGAATTAGGCTTGTTAAATAAGGTTTTTTTCAAATTTTTTACAAATAACCAATTTCTTTGAAAATACATATAAAGTGTGTGGTATTAAAAAATACGTTATTTTACAGGAAAACAAAAAGGTAAATAATATACAGGGTGTCCCATTTAAAAAAAATAATTTCGGTGTTATATTTAAAACCGTAACCTATAAAAAATATTTAGTTATGCCACTGGATTCTACTTAAAATTCTACATAAATATACCATTAAACAGATTTTCTATCTCTACTTAAAACCAAGGTACAGAGGAATACTGTAATTGTCAAAATGTAAAAAACGCTCTGTACTTTGGAGACGAGTTTTGAAAATCGATCGAAAGTAAGCCACCCTGTATATGCATTTTAATTTTAATTAAAATTTGGGCGTAATTAAATTTCAGTATGCAGCACGAATAGCGGATCATTTTGTATAAATTATTTTCCGTTAATTGGTTTAATATTAAAAAGAGCAGCTCGTCTCTCATATTGGCAAAACTAAAATAAATATGGGTTTGGTTTCATGCCAAAAGCTGGAAAATTATAAACTTCATATTGATAAATTAAATATGACAGCATGGTGTTGGTCCAAATGTAAATTAGGAAAACATTTTTAAATAATAATACAGCCCCACAATAAATAAGCATTTTTAAACACATTTTATGTATAATGTCGTATACCTATTAATACATTCATTTTAGATTTTATTGCGGCAAAATTTATAATTTTTTTAAACTGCTGCTGTAGTATAACTATATATGGGTACATTAAAACACAGGAAATAATTTTTATTAAATTGTTAATTAATTTAGTAATTTGTTAGTTTTAATAAAATATAAATATTTTCTTTTACCTTTTGCTTTATTTATAGTAATTAAAAGTAAAACAAGATAAAAAAAGCGATTTACAAAAATTGGCAGGGAAGTCAAAATTTGACAAATTTTTTGCCCAAGATTTATTGGCCGCCACTGGTTTAGCTGTGGAAAAAAAGGCAAATGTACTCGTACAGCTTTGTTATTAATGTTATGTTAAAAAAAAATGTTTTATTCTTTAAACGTCAGTAAATTCGTCATTACTTGATTGTGTAGGCGACCGAGAAGTTTCATTTTTTCTCTGCTGAAGGAAAAATGAATGATAACCCTTTTTCCTGCCGGAGGAGGAAAAAAGGGTTATCATAATATATATATATATATATATATATATATATATATATATATATATATATATATATATATATATATATATATATATATATATATATATATATATATATATATTATATATATATATATATATATATATATATATATATATATATATATATATATATTTTTAAAATTTTTTAAAATTTTTATTTAAAAAAATTTTATTTTTATTTATAAAATATTTTTTTAAAAATTTATTTTATTTTAATTAAAAAATAAAACAGTTTTTCCCAAATGGGGGGAATTTAAAAATTTTAAAAATGACAAAAAATTTTAAAAAAAATTAAAAATTTATTTCATAAACCCCTTTTTTTTAAAAATTTTTTAGAAAAATTTTTTTTTTTAAAAATCAGAAAGCAAAAAACCTTTTTTTAAAAAAAAATTTTTTTAAAATTTTTTAAATTTTGGTTTTTAAATTTTGGGGATTTTAAAAATTTTAAAAAAAAATTTAAAGAAAAACTTGTTTTTAAGAAAGCGAAATTTTTGCCCAAAACCAAAATTTCAAACCCAAACCTACTTTAAAAATTTTTTTTTTAAAAAATTAATTTTAAAAAAAAAAAATTTTAAAAATTAAAATTGGTTTAAAACAAAAGAAAAAATTTAAAGTGTTATGGTTTTAAAAAATTCGGGGATTGGGCAAAAAAAATTTTAAATTTTAAAAAAAAATTTTTTTTAAAGGCTTTTTTAATCTTTTTTTAAAATTTTTTTTCCACTTTTTTTTTTTTAACTTTTAAAAAATTTTCGTTTTTTTAAAGGTTTAAAATTTTAAAAAATTTTAAAAATTTTGTTTTTAAATTTTTTTATTTTTTTAAAAAAGCATTTGGAAATTGCCCAAATTTTAAAAATTTTAAACCCCAAAAAAAGGGCATTTTTAAAATAAATTTTCATTTTTTTTTTAAAAGTAAAAAACCCCTATGGATTTTATAAATAATTAAATTATATATATATATATATATATATATATATATATATATATATATATATATATATATATATATATATATATATATATATATATACATACAAACAAACAACAAAACAAGCATCAACAACTCAATATTTATTAAACTAAAACAAGTAAAATTTTTATCTTTTACTTAATTAAATATTAAATGTACTTATTATGTGCTAATCAATACGAAATTAAAACGCAATCGGAAAGCAATTTTAAAAAAATTATTATTGTTCACATGTCCACTGACAGCTTTATGTAACATGACTATTGCAACTATTCACCGACACCGTTCTCAGCCGCCTTGCGCACCCACTTATCTTTAATAATTGGATGTTTTTCCATTAATTTGTCGACGTTTAAAAAAAAACAGGATATTTTATTTGGAGAAAAAGTTATTTTTCATGGCCTGCTCACTATTAACAGCCTCACTCCGTTCGGCTGTTAAACACGAGCATGCTATAAAAAGTAGCACTTTTTTTCCAAATAAAATAATACACTATTGCTTTTGTTAAAGCGTGGAGGCGATTTTTTGAACAGTGTTTAATTTTGGCGACCCTTGGAAAATTTTACTTTTACCTACGTTTGATTTTATTTTAACCCTTCACCCGATATTCTAATTGATTTTTAATTAGGTACCCAACAAGTTTATCGGCAAATTACTTCGAAAAGCTAAACGATTGCACAATAATTTAATACGACTGCGAATAACTCTCCAATAATTCCATTCGGGGCCAGCGAATTGGGAAATTTAACCGATTGGATAAACTATATGCAATACGATAAGGCTAAACAGAACGAATAATTTTCCGGAATATGAAATTCGAATCATACGTTCGAAAATTTAACCGCTAAATGACATTCATTGCGTTCTACGCGTTCCGGTTAATCAGCGAAATTTTATTAAGTAAAAAAATCGAATTTCGTATTATTACCCTTGAAAATTTTAAGTCTAATCACTCAATAATGGTAAAAAAAGATTTTGATAAAAATAATTTGCTTGACTAAATTTAAAAAGATAAAAAAAAACATTTTTTAAAAGATATTTGTTTAAAATAATTATTTTCTTTACTTTATAAAGAAATGCTTTCTAAACTTTGAACAACCACAGGACCCCGCAATTTTCCTATGGAAAATGGGTTTCGGTCACTTTCTTTCAAACTTTGCCGAGTGATAGTTCTCAACACGCCTATCAGAAGCCTCCACGGGCACAAAACCCGAAAATCCCCTAACCCTTCCACCCCAAAATCAACCTTAAAGGTAACTGGAATTTTATCCATAAAAAAAGGTTTTGGTCAAATGTTTTTAAACTTTGCACAATGATAGCTCTTAACAATCTGATCAAAAGTCTCCACAGGCACAAAACCCAAAAATCACCCCAACTCCCCAAAAGGATGATTTTATGGGGGGTTGGGGGTATTTCGGGTTTTGTGCCCATGGACAATTTTGATAAACGTGTTGAAAACTATCACTATGCAAAGTTTAAAAACAATTGGCCGAAATCCAATTCCATAAGAAAATTTTCCATTGACCTTTGAGGGTGATTTTGACAAGGAAGTTTAAAGGTGTATGGAAGCCCAATACTGTAGAACAAAATAATAGGGGGGTTGGCCCCGCGGAGTTTGCGCAATGAATAGTAGGTCAGAGCCGGACTTAATTCTTTGTTACTATCTATAAAGTTGACATCATCAAATGTCAAATTCAAGCATTCACTGGTTTTTTTTTTATTTTTGTGGTTATTAAACTATTATACTACCATAGAATATTTAAAATTATTGTGTAATATTGGATTTTATATCATCTGATATATATATGGAAAGAAGCCTTCTATTTAAATGGTCGATATTTTGTGAGTTTTGTATTTTTACCAAAAATCTTTGTAAATAAATAAAAAAAACAAGATTTTTTAAAATAAATTTTAAACATTGTATGATAGTTTCATGTACTTATCACCAATATTGTGATAAAAGAAGGGCAAGTTAGTGTAAATGAGTTTAATCTAATTCTAAGATTCTGGTTGTACATTAAAAAGTGAAAATTTTTATAACTGCTTTTTAGGCATATACTTTTCACTAATAACAAACATTGATGAGACAGAATAACAGTGGTTAAAAATGTTTAGTAACCTCTGGTACCTAGGTATCCATTGTAACAGTATCCGTTAAATATTATGGGTCTACAGTATGTCGAGCTTCAAAAGTTGATAATGTAAGTTTAAGAAACCAAAAATCTAATATCTTTTTAAACAAATACAGAAATAGCAAAAAAGAAACTTTAGCATAAAATTGTACTTTCTTTCATTCAATTAGAGAGACCTGTATATATTAAAATTTGCCTGGTCTGCCCAGTAATTAATAATGTTAATCCTTTAAAAGAATGTACTAAATTATTAAATGAAATAAAAGTACCTAAATGTAAACCTTATTTCTTTTTAATAATCCACAGAAATACACAAACATTGTGGAAATCATCTAAAAGATAGTTAAGATTGACTTACTTTTCTCACTGCTATTTCCTTTGAAAGTTTCATTATTTTATTATTTATAATTAATATATTATTATTTTTTCGGTTACCTAACGTTACGCCTCATAAGAAACACCTAATTTAAATATAAGAAATACTTACCTAAAGTAAAAAATGCCGGGTATGTTACCCTTGGATTTTCAAGACAAAACCATACAATATCTAGTCATTTTGTTACGATATTATAAGTATCAAACAATAAACACAAAATTATAGTTACAATTTAATAAACATTAATTACTAAAATAAAAAGGTTTTTATCAGTCCAAAAACGGTATTCCGGCTTCTCATAAAAGTATAATGTGTTGCTTAACTACACACTGATTTATTAGTGTGTAAGTAAGCAACACATTAAATTATTTCGTGGAATTTTGTTATTGCGCAGAATCGGCGGGGCCAACTCTGACAGATATTTTCATACTGGGCTGGACATTTTTTGATCGAATGGGCCATTGCATTGGGCTTCCATACACCTTTAAACTTCCTTGGATTTTGGTTAGTTCTGGTTAGTTTTGGTTAGTTGTGGTTAGGTGGATAGGGGTTGGGTGGCGATTTTCCGGCTTTGTGCCCGTAGAGATTTTGATCAGCGTGTTAAGAACTTTTACCGTACAAAGTTTGAAAACAATTGGCAGAAACCCATTTTCCATAGGAAAGATCCCAGTGACCTTTGAGGATGATTTTGGGAAGGTTGGGAGGGGGTTTTCGGATTTTGTGCCCGTCGATACTTTTGATCAGCGTGTTGGAAACTATCAGTACGCAAAGTTTGAAAAAAATTACCGAAACCCATTTTTCATAAGAAAATTGCTGGGTCCTTTAAGACAAAATCAAAATAGCCCTATTACTAATTTATTTTAACCATATATTCCTGGCTTATTAATTAAAACCAACGAATAGGTACTAAATTAAATATTCGTACTATCTTTAACACACAAAACATTACGAAATCACAAAAAATGTTATTTATATGATCCCTCGTAAATGTTATAAATTTTAAATAGGTAAAACTTTTAACACACCACTTTTTTTGTCTTAACAACAATTATAAATATACCAATCATTACAAACTAATATGTTATTCATAACAAAACGTCATAAATAATAAAAAAGTTTCAATAACACAAAAATCTTGGACTTCCATTGTCTTTATTTGCACAACGTTTCGGTAAGTGATGTATCTCCAATCATTTTCAAGTGATAACTGAACTCAGTTACCACTTGAAAGCGTCATTACATTGTCTAACACTTTTAAAGAAACGATAATAAAAAAGTTTTTTAAATCCCCTTAATTTTATACCAAAATTCTTACAGATTTAATTTTAATATCTCTTTATTTTTCATTTAAGTTAATCTTGTTAACGGCGGCAGAATTGCCACCGAAACGTAGATAAGTGTTTTGAGTTTTTGTGGGTTTTTTTTTTTTTTAGTTGATCTGCCATTTATAGGGGTCAGTACAGCTGAGCATGCTCAGTCGCTATACACCGGGAGAGGACTGAAGGGATCCCATTCTCTAGAAACTTTCCAGGCGAACAAGTCCAACAAAACATATTAAAATAAAAAGTACAACTTCTTTTTTACTTTTATAATTCCCTCTTTTGCTGCTTTCAACTGAAGCAACACCAAGTGTCACTCTTAAACACTTCTTTCTTCCTCCCTAGAGTCTGTAAGTCTAAAAAAAAAGACCTTTACAACGTGGTTGTAAAGCCTTCTTAAAAAAAAAAAAGATGAAGCAAGAAAGCAACGTTCAAACAAACTGCCTCTGGGCTGGTTTAATTTAATGAGTTCTAAGCAGTTTCCTTCCATTTTTATGAAATTTTAAACAAAATACAGGTATAATTTTTAAAAAAAAACATAATTTTAAATACTATACTATATGGCCCAAAAACACTAATGGTCCGGAAAACCAGGGATATTAGAATATTCGGAACCTATTATTATTTTTTCAAATTTTGCTAGACATTTAAAAATTTAATTTTTTTAAAGGGTTTATTCTTATACTCTTTAACTGTTTTTTGCAAATAAATTAATGTAACTTTTAAAACTTAGCTAAAAATGTATTAATCAGTAATTTTTGTGATAATTAAAATCAACCGAAAACAACATATCTAAAATAATATTAAAAAACATAATCTGTACTTAATAAGGAAGACAAGTTTAAAAAAGCAAAACTGGGTTCATTGTTCGGGTTTTACACTACCTTAAAACATGTAAATAACTTTTAAAATATGTATAATGATATTTTTTGGTGAACTTACCCGTATTTATATGATTTTTTTAATATAGTCCTGACGATATTGCTTGGAGCTAATATTGTTTTTGTTGCACATTTAAACACTTATCAATGTCAAAATAAACTTATTATTTATAAATATATTTGGTAACCTTGTTCGTAAATATAGTTATTACATTAAAAGTTTCTTTAATACACTTATCCCGTCAATGTGGAAAGCTTTCTTTTTTTACATCTTTTCTAGGCGAGTTCAAAAAAGTATTTAACTGAGTTTGTAATGAAACGGTATGGTTTATATTTTTGGTATAATTACTTAAAAAAATATTGCTTAAAATAAGGGCAACTTTTTGATATAGTTTCTTTACTTCTGTACCGCACTTACACTAGTTTTCAAAGGAAATATAAAAATGTCCACTTAGAAGGCTTGCAATGGTTAGGGATGTGAATAAATTTTGGTTAAGTATATATCTATAAACACAAGCAATGATCGATATACAACTATATATTTTTGACACAAGAGTCAAACACTGCATATCCCCAATTTTTTACGTTTATTTTTTTTTGTCAATTTCCGCTTTAAAACTACTAAAATCAGTAATAAGGTCGTTTTGAAGAAGCTTTCAATCCCATGTTCTTGTTCGTAAGTTTCTACGAGGACTTTCTTCCTTCCTTCTTTCTTTCTTCAGGGTTTCTTTTTGGGGCACTTTTTAGGATTTGATAAACATTTCGGTTGGTTCTTATAAAGCCTTGGTATTGCAGCAATGCTATAATTTAGGGCACGTCAAAGGAAACTCAGGAATTTTCCATTTTAATCTATATATGTTTCAGTTCTCAAAATGTCACTATTATCAAATTGTTTCCAACACACCACTGAAGAATTAGTCACCGAAAAATTTTCTCTGTGAATAGCACGCAACCAGACCTTTTTATGTTCATCGTCTTTAGGAAAAATACATGTTGTTTGATGTCTCTCTGTTTTAATAACGCTGTGGTAATTTGTTTTACATTCCCGGAAATATACATACATACAATGTTACATATAAACGAAAAAACAACGATTTTTAGTTCACTTATGCAATATGCAATACTACACTACTTTAATTAGTCTTTAATTTAAAACTATAGGCTGCTATTTTTATTTTTAAAACACACCAATTATTTTTTGCGTATCAATCGTTTGCGTTTACTTTTTAAACTGCATTCAAAGAAACCGACAAGGCCGACGAAGCGCACGTGTTTTGCAAGCCTAGTATGCTGTGTTGCCAGATCTGCTACTTCATAGCTCTTTTAGTTTTAGATAGCTGTGGTTGTACAGTCTGACAACCTACTCCTTGTAAAAGTCTTTCTTATCTCTCCAAAACGGCAAATTTTTAGGTTTCGTACTAATAAACTACTTTTTTACCCGTGATACGTTAGTATATAGTCATAAAGGCTTCGTCAACTGTCACAACAAAAATAATAGGTTTATTATTAACAAATAGACGCTACACAATTTACAAATAAAAAACGTTTCAGTTGAGTGAATTAATCTTGGCCTAAATCAACTAAATAGGACCAGGAATCATTTAAATAGCCCGGCTATAACGGGGCGATTTAAAATTAATGACATTTTAACGGGGTATCCACTTTCAAAGAACCGGAAAATGAAGACGGATTGATGTTAAGCACTCTTTTGCCCCGAGATGTATAGCAGCTCTTACAATTTTAATGTTTTTTTTTTTATATTAACAAAATGACAGCAAAGTAATGAATTATAAATAACACATTTTTTACTGTACTGAATTTGCAGTTGATTGCGTGGTAATTTTTTAAAAATAATGTTTTATATTTGGAAATAAAAATGCTTTTTCAACTAAGGAAATTTCCGTACAATTCAACGAATATAAAAAAATTAAAGTAAATAACATACAGGGTACAACGTTTGATGACAGACTCCGGATGTACTTACCTATATCCCAAATTAGCTTGCAGAGGGCGTCAAAGATGAAGAAAATATTGATTTTTCATAAATTTTTCAAAAACGTTTGCTGTTGGCATAGTTATCGACTGCACTTAACCTTATATTATAAAGGTGACGTCATATGTAGATATATCTTCTACGGCGGTTTGCACCACTAACTCTTAAAAGTTCACAATAACTAAGTAGCACTTAATATTAAGGTTGACCTTAACGATTAATAGCTTTGCACAAGGTACACTTATTATTTTTTTAGTTAAGTATTAAAAATGTTTGGCAACATTGTAAAAATTGTCTAGTTTTGATGGTTGGTAACTAGAGCCGCATTATAAGTAAAGAAAAGACAATTTGGCAGAAAATTAAATTTTTGTTCCCAAAAGTTCAAATTCATTTCTTACAGTTTATTTTTAACAAAAATATGGTTTTCATTTGTGTAATTGTTAACTATTTGTCTTGCGCATTTATAATAAGTAGTAGCAACCGAGAAAAAGAAAATAGAAAAAGGGCTCCAACTTTTTAATTAGGAAAAAAAATCTTTTATTAAATATAATCCACGATTATAAGCACATAATACAGAAGACTCCCCTTCAATATAATAAAAATAAAATAACAAAAAAATATACAAGTTGTTTCTTTAACATTGCAAAAAATTTTACACACGGACTTTTTGGATAAAATGAAAAAAAGGCCTAAACTTCTCTACTTTTGATCTATCGGTCTATAAATTATTAAGAAAAAGAAATTAAATTATTTTATTTTATAAATGTGAATAAAATTAATAAGGGCATAAAATTTAAGGTAGTTGTTAATTTTTTCCAAGGCTTTCTTCCAACAAAATTTATAATAATTTGTTACACGGATAAAGGGTTAAAATTTGCACCCATAATGGTTTTTTCATTCTATCATTGTAGTGAATGCTGACTTCGCATTGTCGACATGCATTTGATTTGTTTAACAAAATGCACTGGACAAAAAAGTTTCTATATAAGTATAGTTCTCAGAATGCATTTTCTCAATTGCAGATTTCCAACCTTAAAAAAAAGTCATTATTTAAAATATGTATTTAAAAATTTTTTAAATATTCACAAACACAACACAAATAATTTACCGCTTTTACCACCAAAACAATAAAAGTTTCAATTTTTGAGGTTATAAAATTACAAAAGTGTTACTTAAGCCAAAGAAATCTTCGGCTTAACTTAGTATTAGTTTTAAGTAACAGTTAACCGTTAAGTGTATGTTGTGCAAACGAAATGTTACACTTAAGTATCACTTAAAGTTAAGGTTGACCTAAGTATCACTGGTGCAAACTACCGCTAATGTTTTGTGTCATTGACTTACCGACACACTCTTTCTTGGTAACACCATGTATTTGAAAAATTTTTCAGCTCCTGCGAAATTTTGCTAGGATAAGGGGTTATGCCAGAAAAAATCATTTTCAATTACGTGCTCAGGAAAGATATTTTATTAATAATTAAAAAAAAAACTAGATAAAAACAAAACAGTATAATAATCACCATTTTGTTAAATACACTTATTTGCCTATTTTAAAAAATAAACTTAAACTTTATTTAATATCTCGGGGTTATTAAAATGGTTGCTTGCATTTAATATTCGTTGCTATAAATCTTCGCGCGTGTTCACAGGAGTTTGATAAATTTCGGTTTCAAGAGCACACCACAAAAAAATCACACATATTTAGGTCCGGAGAACGTGGTGGCCATCGTACTGGTGCATCATCGCCTCTTTCAATCCACCTATGAGGCTATTGGTCATGAAGGTATCGTCGAACAGCCACGGAAAATTTACGTGGCGCTCCATCATGCATATACCACAGTCTCTGCCGATTATAAGAGGCAAATATTTCAGTTGATTTGGCAAAGTGTTTTGCATAAAAATATGGTAAAAAATTCCATTTAATTTGTCTGTCAAATTTAGATCATGAACTTTTCTGTTCCGAATAAATTGACAAAATGGAAGCCGCTTGAACTATTCAAGTCGAGACGCCGAGCGAATAACACCACTTGAAAATGCCGAATGAGATTTCGGCGAAACGTTGTGAAAACAAATTTAATATATATATATTAAATATTTTAATTTTTTTTATTATACTTATATTTCATAAATAATTTATAAAATATGCTCCCACAGACAACATATGATGTGCTAAAGTTTTTTCCAACTCTTATATATATATATATATATATATATATATATATATATATATATATATATATATATATATATATATATATATATATATATATATATATATATATATATATATATATATATATATATATATATATATTACAGGTGGCACCCATTCGCCGGTTCTAGAAATAATAATTAAAAATTATTATCACAGTATATATTGAGTATATAATATATTTTATATATATATATATATATACAGGGTGACCCAAAAAGAAGTACATATCAAAGTTATATTTTTTCTTATGGAACACCCCATATTTTTTTTATTATTTTTTAGATACTATAGACCAAATAAAGGTGAGTTATTGTTATAATTCCTATACCTAAAACTGACCGTTTCTGAGAAATTTAGAGAAATTAAAGAATACAGACCATATTTTAAAAATTGTTTACACCCTGTAACATATCAGGAGCTACTCGTAATTAAATTTACTGCTTAGCTTAAGGGTTTAAGTTAACTATTACATAAAAGTTTTACCTCAATATTATACAGAGTGGTGAAAAAATTGCCTCAAAGTTTGGACATACATTTTATTAAATAACTTCCTAAAGTTAAATGGAACACCCTATATTTAGTGGCCTATTTTGACGCAGAACTAGATTCCCTTTAAAACTATATTAGAGTTTCCTATACCTATCTCTTCTGCTTTTTATGCAAAAGACGTTTTTATATTTGTCTTATGAATAATTTCTTTATCTTAAAAATGGAACACCCTGTACTGTAATTAAAAAACCTTTTTATTAAGTGGCCACGTAGATTCGCTAAAAGCACAAGTTTAAATTTTTAAAAATAAGATGTATCTAAAGCAGTGTTTTTAAGGTTAGTGCTAGCTTAAAAAAATACGTACCAAATATAAAAAAATTAAAGGTAACGTCTTTTTTACTTTAATTTGAATATCGGATATTTCATTTCTATTGTGATTAAGTTTCATATTTGATGGCTTTGCTAGCACCGACTTTAGAAAAAATGCAGTCTCCCAAATGATTTTGTTTTTGTTGGTTAATTTAGGTTATATATTTAAATATTATTTCCGATTTTAGGTTTATTTATTTCAGAGTCAATTTAATAATTTAAAATTACTTTTACAAAACCTTTTACCTTTAAAAACATCTACTTGCTTTCCGTCAACAACGCAGTTCTTTTTTCTATTATAATTTTTATGTACTTGACACTTTTCCAAATACTAAGCCACCATTAATGTTGTTATTTCCATCTAATATTAATGTTTTGTCAGCTTTTTTAATACACATACTACATCAACATGTTTACGTTCGGAAACAAAATGGAATCGATGAATAGACACCGGTTGATTAATTGATTTTTCCACGAGCAATTTTTTCTAATGGAAAATCTTTCGGACAGAAATATGAGACCTTTAGATATAATATTAATGTTGTGTTTGGAAGAAGCTTAGTGTGCTCAAAATTCTTATAAAAAAAGAAACATTATAAATTCATAATGTTCTAAGCGTCGCTCTCGAAGTATCTTTAATAAATCAAGGTTTAGAATGGAAAGGTCAGAGTTAAAAATATAATAGGTATATGTTTTTAATCCAAAAATATATGTTTTTTTTTTAAGTTCAAAGACTTATAAACACCCACAGGTAAAGCTTTTAAAAGTGCTTGAAAAGTGGAGAACTTGCACAAACATAAAGTGCAAATCGTTTGTGCTTAGGTCTGGTTGGTTTTGGTTAGTTCTGGTTATAATAATAACAAAATAATCTATTATCCAGGGAATGTGTGGAAAATGTCCCGAAATCTAATAGAAAACCTAAAAATATTATAAAAAGTTTCCATAAACTTTTTTCCTACGACCCTACCCTACGGAGTACATGCTGAATATTATATTTTCCCAAAAATTAAAGGTACCAATTAAAATTGTAGAGCAAATCCAAAGCGTTGTTCTTTATTTGCATTTGTTAAAAACGGTTTTAAGGCTGCCGGGTGGCAGCGCCATTCTGATATTTGCCTTATTCTTCGCCGTGCCGTTCTAACCGATGCACACAGGCGAAAATCGGGGAAAAGCCGGCCATAAATAGTAGTAGTGCTGATATGAATCACAAACATGTTTAATCGTAAGAAAATGTTAAAACTAAGATAACACGTTCATTTAAACATTTTTTTAAGCCCCCCTCTCCTTAGGGTTTCATTTATTGCATTACATAAGCGCTGTATTGTAATACCTATTTCCTTAAAAAATAAAACTCTATGAAAAATGTTACTATTATTATTATTATTATTTCACATTCTTTTTGAAGAGATTTTTTATATTTTGATGCACGGGTTGGTGTTTAACACATCTGCTTCATCCAGTTTACCTTCGGACCTAAACTTCATTTGAGCAGCAAATGTTAGTTCTTCCGGGCTTCGATCTGCTCGCAACGGTTCAGTTCTTCTTCTTTTTGATCGTTCACTCAAATCTAAAAATCCAGTGAATGGCCTCCCTCTACTCGATGAAGTTGTATCCTGCATTTCGGCTGGTTGAGCTTCATTCATTGACGAAGAAAACTCCAACTCAATATTTAACCAATCTCGATTTTTATTTTCAAATGCAGATTTATTTCTTGATGCTGTTGACCATTTTGTGTCATATTTCTCGATGAATTTATATAAGACTTTTGAAGACTCTTCTGACAAGCGTTCAACTCGCATGGTAGAGGTCACTTTTTCTGCCAAATATCGACACTTCTCCATTCTTTCCTTGGACTGACAAATTCTTAACCAATTGACAAGTTGGCTTCTTTTAAACAAAGCAGATTTTGTTGCAGACCCTGAAAAAATAAGTTGTAATTTTGTTAATTATGTTATTACTAGCAATAGCCTATGTTCATCAGGAAAAATGTAGGATTCTAATGGTAAAATATATTTTTAAATCGGTCCAGTAGTTTCGGAGCCTATTAAATACAAACAAACAATCAAATCTTTCCTCTTTATAATATTTGTACAGATTATACTTTGCAATCAATGGTACTTCAAATTACATTAGAAAAATCTTCCAAAATTGAGACCGTAGCTTGAAGAATTGAATGTTAATTCTAAAAAACTACATTATCAATAGCTGTTTGGATTATAATTTATATTTTGGAACTACATGAATGATTGTTAAAACTGTTTCTTTAATTCTTAGTTCAATGTAATTAAAACAATATATTTTAATAAGATTTCGCCATTTAAAATTGGTCGCCATATTGAATTTTAAACCCATATGGCAATTTTTTATTTCTCTATTTAATTTTCAATAAAATAATGTTTTATTTTATAAAATTGATTTATTCTTTAAGTTAGTAGGAGAAAATTATTTGTTGCGTTTGGGACCTACATTTTATACGAATTTGGACCCAGACCATAAATCTTTAAAAATATTTTCTCGTCAAGATCCAAATTATCGCAGCAACTTAAGATGGGATCTTACAAAGGACTTATTAAACAATAATTTAAAGTTAATTTAAATGCGGGAAATTACGGGAGATCATACTTTTACTTTAGCAAAAGTGAAAAATTGAAATTAAAAAATAATTGTTAACTTTTCAGAACACCAGTATAAAAAACGTAAAGAAATATTTTAAATAAATATTATTTTTAATATTCTTACTTACCACCAACAATAGGCTCCATAGTTACTTTACAAAATTTTCACCCACACTTTGCCGAAAAACTGAATATAAATTACTAATTTTCACAGGCGCTTTTGAATCACAATGAAATAGTGTCCACGAACATCAGCTTTCAACTAAAATATTTCTGCAAGTGACAAGTATAAAAATAAAAGGGTGATTGTTTATTATACCCAGGTAACTAGATAATGAAATTATACTCAGAATAGGCCTTAATTGCGAAGTTGGTATTTCCGATTTATGGCCGGGTTTTCCCCGAATTTCGCTTGTGTGCGATGCTGGGAAATTGCTTTCCGTTTTTTCTGTAACTACAGATTTTAATGGTTGGTTTCTCAAAACATTAACTAAATTATTGTCTTGTTCTTGATTCGATAGTTTGAGGCGACCACTTCCAGCTCTTCTCTTAAAGGAGTGTGTTTCCTGCCATTTTTTTTAACAAAATGAATAGTACTTTTTGGGATATTAAGCTCTTCCGCCACATCCCTTTCTGGCCAACCTCTCTGCTCAATATAATGAATAATTAATACTTTTTGATCCAAAGTTAAGTTTGGCATTTTAAAAAATATTTTTAGACACTGACAACGGACACCTGTTTTTTTTTAATAGGTTTTTCAACAGTTATTTATATTCAGTAGAAGGTGGCATAAGCTTATTTTACAAAAGGGAAAAAGACAAATATGCATGGTCGTAGAAAAAAATAGTTTTTATCCATGGGCAGATGTGTGAAAGTCGCCTTTAATTCGGATCTTGTACTATCATCTGTACTAAAACTGTTGTCCCATTCAGACCAATTATGATTGTATAGTCTGTCTCAAAGTATATCGTTAAGGCTTTTGACGGACCATACCCCAATAAACCTTTATCGATTTTATTACCTATGGTTATTAGGTAAACCCATTTGTTCATAAGGGCAGGGGTGGGCCAGGTATTTCTTTACTATTAATCATTAGGCATATAAATACTTTGGCTAATAATTTGGTGTCAGTGTTAAATAATCGTTTTTTCTGTGCGTTTCGAAAAAGTTGTTATACGAGAATATAACTATGTCGCGTCGAAATCATTTGTCATTAGATGCAAAACAGGTTGTGAAAAATGTGTATGAAACATTAATTAGTAAAGGTCTAATTAAACAAGAAGCTTTAAAAGAAACCTCTCGACTTACAAAAACTCCAATATCATCGATAAGGGATATTATTATTAGTGAAGAATTGAACAAAAGAAAAAACGTAGGTATTTTCAATCTCACCGTATAGACAATAGTGATCAGGACCTAATAAGAAGGAAAATATATTGTCTTTATGAAAGCGGAGTTATTCCTACCTTGGATAAACTGAAAAAGAAGCTAGACGAAGACGAAACCAATATAAATATTAGCCGTGCCACCCTCCATAGAGTTGTTTGTAAAATCGGATTTAAATACCGCAAAATAGACAAAAGACAAGTAGTAATGGAATCGCACAGATTACGCACTTGGAGATTTAATTACCTTCAAGAAATTAAAACATATAGGTTAGAAAACAGATCCATAATTTACCTTGATGAAAAATGGTTCGATACACACGACACAGTATTTAAAGGATGACTTGATTCCAGTCTAAACTGTCAGACAAAAACACCTTCAAATAAAGGAAAACGCATTACCATAATACACGCTAGTTCAGAAGACGGATTTGTCTTAAACTGCTTGCTGTTGTCTGCAGAGAATATTAAGAATTCTAGCTTGGATTATCATGAGGATTTAAGTGCAGAACTTTTAAAAAACTGGTTCCAAAATTATCTTTTAAAAAATATTCCAAACAACAGTGTTATTGTCATGGATAACGCAAGCTACCACAGCCGTCTGCTACACAAAGCACTAGCTTCATCAAGTTCAAAAACTGAAATCCAGGAATATTTGTTAGAAAATGATATTTATTTTGAATTCAGTTACAAAAAACGCATCTTTTGGAAGTCCTAAATTCATATGCAATTAAAAAATAATATGTATGTGATAATTTGGCTGAACAAGCTGGGCATACTGTCTTACGGCTTCCTCCGTATCACTGTATGTTTAACCCCATGGAGCATTTGTGGAACCAAGTAAAATCAAAGATCAGAGCAGAAAATGTTACACCTATTTTAAGTCCCAGTGTTATAAATTTGATAAAAAATGTAATTACTAACATACCAGTTGAGAGCTGGAAAAATTCACTACAGCACATTATAAAAATTGAGGACTCTTACATTTCTATCCAAAACAACATAAATCCTATTGTAATTAATCTCAATGTTGAATCTGATAGTGAAACAGAATTAGATATTTAGATTAAGAATTTAATTATGTATAGATATTAAATTTATTAATACTTTGCATATATTTAATTTCTTAATGTAATTTTAAGATTATACTTACCTAAATAAAATAAATTATAAATCTTTATATTATTAAAGTCCGTTCCTAATGTTCTGTCCTTTAATACCTACCGATCCGCAGTTTTATTGCTGTCGGCAGGTATAATCCATAAATGAAGGCAAGAGCTAACACGGTATACTTTGAGACAGACTATAACTATTGTTTTGCCAGAAAAAAAATAACTCACTTCATTCTTAAATTTGCTCATAAAAACTTAATTACTAATCGAACAAAAAATAAATCTGAAACGTTTCCTTTTGTTATTATACAGCCCATTCGCCCGTGTTTGGAATGGGCATAGCGAAGTCAAGACCGGGCATTTTTTTTAAGAAACAAAGGGATATTACCTGAGTAAACGACAAATACGATTAGGCCGAATTAAGCCCCGGGGGAAAACAATGTTATGCGGAACTTGATTGGAAGTCCGGACGTGACCGGTTCAAATTGTAAACTGAATTAAGAATAAATAGATAGATATAGCGAGTGGAATGTTAATTTTTTTATTTTACTTATACATTTCTCGATGATTGATTGATTGATTATTGATATCTAAATACACAAGTTGAGGTTTTGTCCGCCTCGGCACTGCAGCCTACAGGGCTTGTTGTATCTCTTGTGTATTTGTTTCAGTTAAAAAGGTTTGACACCTTAGACAGGTGTAGTAGCCCTTTTACTGTTCTTTTCTGGTCTCCAGCCTCCTGGTGGTTAGTGTCCACCATGAGGTTTTGATTTGTTCTCCAGTATGTAAGTGCAGGGCACTCATATATGATGTGAGAGGCTGTCTCTTCCTCTTCGTCACATAGTCTGCAAATGGGTTCTTCTCTGTAGATGCCCATAGTGTGCAAATGTTTTCTTAGGGTGCAGTGTCCGGTTATTAATCCTGTCACTATTCTAATCTGATTCCTATTTAGTTTTAGTAGTTCACTTGTCAATGCTTTCGATGGTGATTCCAGCATTGATTTAGTGTGATTTTGCCTTGGAATGTGGTTCCAGTATGACTGATGTTGTGTTTGAATCCACCGAGTCATGTAGCCACGAACCGAGGCTTTTGGTATTCCAAAAACAGGTTCAGGACCCACAAACATTGCTGCGGAGCCTCGCCTGGCCAGGGAGTCTGCATTTTCATTGCCCTGTATTCCCCTGTGTCCTCGATGATACAGGGTGTCTTTAACTTGGGGCAACCCTGACCCCAACACTAGATAATTTTATGTCTTGAGCGCACGATTGCTTCCATCGCCCTAAGACCTCAGCGCACTTAGTTTTTGGATAATAATTCCTGTAGTAAAGTTACTTATTTAGTATTTACCTAAAGATGACTACAGATCCTTACCAGTTGAAACGTTGTGTTTTTAAATGAAGAAAAACTGAGAAAGCCTATAAAACATATTTTATTTAAGAAAAAATAAATATTTACTGAGTGGTTTAATGTTCTAAGTACAGGGTTATTCATTTTAAAGCAAACAGGGCTTTCCTGTCCTTTTTAAAAAACGAATATAGTCATTTCTTGTATTTTTTTCCGTAGAATTCAATAATCTAACCAGAAAAACATTTGAAACAAAAACAAATGATTTACAGCACGAGTGACGAATTTTTTAAATGGAATACCCCATATATTTTTATATTAATAGATAGAGATTTTCAAGAGAAATTCGGTGATGATATAAGCTCGCCAATATTATCTGAGGTTCTTGGTTAAGACGATTAATTTCATTTACAATTTTTTCTCTCATTTCTTCCGTGTTTGTGTTCCCATTTTGGTAAATGACATTCTTCAAGTGACCCCATAGAAAAGTGTCCAAAATTGTAACATCTGGACTATTAGGTGGCCATCTAATAGTTCCATAACGTCCAATCCACTGATTGTATCGGCGATTGAGATACTGCACAACTTGACGTACAGCATGGGGCGGCGCTCCGTCTTGTTGCCAAATTATCTTGCGATACGTTTCGAGTGGCAATTCTTCTAAAATGTCCTCAATATCGTTTTCAAGAAGATTGAGATATCTTTCTCCAGTTAAGGATCCTCATAGAATATTGGCCCGACAATTCTATTGTTAAGCACACCACACCAGATATGAAGAGAAGACCACCCTTGGTATTTAATCTCTTAAAATTTCCTGGGATTTGGTCTTGCCCAGCTGTGCGTATTGCGTCGGTTAAACATTCCCGATGTAGTGAACGTAGCTTCATCCGTCCAAAGAATCGTTTAAAACAGGGTAGGATTGTTATCTTGTTCATGGATTAAAATTTGGGAAACAAATTGAAAACGATGTTCCTTTTGATCACGTGTTAAATGCTGCACTGGAAGAACGTGATATGGAAGATACTGTACTGTATTTCAGTGTTCTCTAACGCGTCGCATAGGTTACTCTTCTTCTTGCAGGGCCATACCTCAAGTCTCAACTGCGTCAGTAAAATAATTTAGAATAGCTCGATCCCCTTTTTTTTTCATTGTATCCCTTTTTTTTATATGAACGATTTTGTTTCTTCAATAAGACCTTCGTTTTAAAATCGTTTTTACTGATATATTTCGGGAATTTAAATATCTTCTTTTGTTTCCCCGGGGTTTTCTCCACATTTATAATAGAAAGTTTTAATTTAATTTGATTTTTGATTAAAAAAATTATTTTCATGGCGGGTGGTGGGGTTTGGGAGCCGGGGGGCCCAAAGCAATGACTTTTTTCCCCAGAAAACATTTAATGACTGCTTAGATTTATCGGGGCCCCCAAATGGGAGTTCTGGACAAGCCAAAAAATTACAATATTTATTAATCGATGCCTAAGTGATATTTTTAACAAGTTCGTTATGTTTAACATTTTCAACTGTCCGTTGTTTTCTAACAAATAAATGTTTTGTTAAACCCAAAAAGATTCATTTTTAAATTGACTGGTAATATGACCTTTTGATATATCGTGCTTTTGTGAGACGGGGTTTTTTCAAGTTGTGTAGCATACCTGATACCATGGATTTTGATTTTTTTTTGTTTCGGTTCGAAAAAATTATTTTTTGTTTACTTCCCGTAAGCCAGGCATATTTTTGATACCAATTTTCTAAAAAACCCCGTTACTTCCTTGCCTCCCGTATTAATTAAGTTTGAAATATTGGGGGTCGGACGCCCATTATTTATTATTTTAACTTGATCGTCGAATAAAAAAGATGAAAAGCCACTTTTTAAAATTAAAATGCAAAAAAAAATACATGGTTATGGTAGTTACACCCATGTTCGTTTTCCGTTAAATAGCTTCCCCTTTATTTTTTGGAATCAAAAAATTTACAAGGTTTCCGACACCTCTAAGATAAAAATAATATAATAATGAAATCACTCTTTACGGATTACACTCAACTTTTTTACGATAAAAACTTTAAAAACATCCCGAAAAAAACTAAAAAAATTGATCAACACGCAGACACGCACTCCCGATAATACTAAAAATATCAATAAAAATCTGCGGGTTTCTCGTTTCTTAAGTTTAATAAGAACCTAAACCTAAAACCCCACTTTATTTTCATCGGCAAAATTTTATTTGGCCGTGGGCTATTAATACATGAACAAAACAAATCAACTGTATGTTTGGTTGCCCATTTATTTGCACCTTTCCTGGGATTTATCAATGAAACCGTACGGGAAGCCGACCAGGGAATACCAAGGCGATTCAAAAGAGAAATGGAATAGAACTTTGGTATAGGTTAATCGCAAATTTTAAACTACGCGAGTCTTTTTAAAAAAATCGGGATAGGCGGGCAACAAATAATACAACTAATACTAGTAAATAAGGTAGTTGTTCGGTAAGAAGATTGAGATTTTGTTTTAATGTTTTGATTTTAAATAATTATTTACTCATTGGGACTGAAGAGCGGGCGGCACTGCCACCTGCCCCCCTGTAAAGCCGCCATTGCTCATTATAAAACTACTCCCAAAAAATAAACGTATTTTT
>JAHBCN010004085.1:0-67006 GCA_019359885.1 Listronotus oregonensis | reverse complement strand
ATGACACTTTGATCATAATTTTCGGTGATTATAGAAAAATTTTATTTAAAAAGGTACATGTTAACCAAACTAGTGATTAATAATTTCGTAGTAAAAACCTCTAGAAAATTAAATTTTTAAAATATATTTCAAATATACTCCAATCGATCCAAATACAATAATAATAAAACACTATTTCTCAGAACTAAAAGGTGTTATAAACAGATGCACCTAACATGCAAATTAAACATTAATTTAGAATCAATTATAGTATTCAGGTCTTGCACATGTTTGACCTTTGCAAGTGTGGTATTGTTCATTTTGTAATGGTTGCTAAATTTAATTTTATTACAAGCGAACACGACAAAAGAACACAATTAGTAGCCAATTATTTAAACTAAAAAATAAAGTAAGTCGATGGCAATAATCAACCAATCTGTTTTAATTAAATAAAATAAAACATATCGATTTATTAAGCTCTATTTATATTTTCAACGTATGACATATGTGTGGGTGGATTTTTCATCATACATTCAAAAATGAAAAGCTAATATTCAGACTGTAACTGGTTTTATTTAATGTTCACTTATATTTTTTGATATAGAATATAAAGTTTACCACCACTTTTGGCACTTTACACTATGCTTACATTTATTCGGAAATTCACTGGAGAATAAATATTTATTTTACTTTAAAAGCCTTATTAACTTATACTTGAACAAAAGAGGAAAACTTTAGTGTAATTTTTATTTCTTTAAATATAAAAGCAATCTTACCTTTTGGAAAAGTAGAAAGCAACAGTCCTGATGATGGGGTAGCTAATAACTCCCATCCTCTGCACGCTAGAGGAAGATTATGTTACCCAGCTAACCAATTGCTGCGCAGACGATCGGAGCGTGACCAAGCTTTTTTCCGCGTTATCGGCCATGATTTTTAATGTGTGTCTTGAAAGAAGTGAGATAATTAGGAAAGGCCCGATGCCTTTATATGCGGCCGATAACATACATATAATACGGTTAAAGTTTAAAACTAAAAATAAAAAATGCTTTGGGTTTAGTTAAAAAACTAATATATTTATTTCTTGGAAAGAAAATATGTTTGTTCCCGGACAATAAGTGTTGCTAACACTGGAGCTGCTTTAGCCTAGGAATTTAAAATAATATTAAAATAGGCAAATTGAGAAAGTTAACATTTTTCTACGTAAAACTCAACAATTGTCAAGGCGTATTTGGGATTTTTATTTTATCTATAACATATGTTTTTACAATTACTGTATAAAATGGTTTTATAATAGTGAGTAATCAATATCTGGTTAATTGTTTAAAATATAGTGTGTGTTTTAAATTTAATGGATTTCCAACAAACTCTAGAAAAAACAGTTATTTATATTTACTAGTAGTGCAGTTTATACACAACCAGAAAACCGATTTTGGTTCCTAAAATTTAACCACAAACCGCCAGTACTATCTTTTGAACGGTGGTTCATAAAATATAAGAAACCAAAATGTATTTAAAAGTTAGCTTGTCCCAATTTCCTATATATGGAAAAACCTTAAGTGGCCATTTTTTCCTTTAGACTAAAAAAAATTATTTAATTCTAACCTTATCGCGATACTGTTAATAGGACCAATGTAAAGAATCAAAAAATATTTGAACAGTAAAAAAGTTTTTTTGTAAAATTTCATCTGTGCCTTCTTGCAAAGAAAACTAAAAAAAAATCACTATATTTCAGCATTTAAAAAAAAAAATACCGTTTTAAAGTTAAAAATCTAATAAATACTAATAATATGGCATTTAAACAGGCTCACAGCGGATACTGTTTCACAATTTTTTATTTTAAATCGCGGTTTGTGTGCTGTAATAAAAGAAAGACCTGTTATAAGATTTAAATTTAAAAAAAATAATTAATTTTTTTGAAAAATAGTCAGTTATAGCGGTTTTTCTAACTTTTCCTGCCAATTAATGCACCAATAAAATTTTACAAAAAAAAACATTTTGTTTGTGTTTTGACTCATTGCAAAAGTGTTTTTGACGGTATTGTAATTAAATTACAACCAAATCAAAATTTTCTATTTAAAAAGGGAAAATGGCTTGTAGGTGCTTCTATATGTAAAATCAGCTAACTTTTATACAGATTTTAGTTTTTATTTTTATGTTCTAAGCCCCACTTTTTAAAAGATGGCATTTGTGGTTTGCGGTTAAATTTTAGGTACCATAAAATTTTCTGTAAAGGATGCTATAGCCAAATGTAGGATAACGCAGTTATCATTAAAGCTATGGCTATGTTTTATTAAATGCAAAACATAAATAAAATCTCATTTATCTGTATTAAAACTAGTCTTATGCTCTAGAAAAGTATGCTGATAGGTCCTTCCTGTTTACTCTTTGGGACATGTACCACAGTTAAATTTGTATACCCCCAATTTTTCCCTTTACTTGTTTTATCTTTATTGGTTCTTAAGTGTTTTCCTAACTCAATATTAGTTTCGTTTACTAGTTTTGTGTTTTTTCACTTAAAATTGAAGCCACTTTCTCTGTGGGTTTACCAATATAAGTAAAAGATTTAAATTTATTGTTATCCTGTTAATTAATTATAAAGATTACAAACTAAACTGTGGACTATGTCTAAAAATACATGTAGGTCAAACCGGGATGACCTTTAAGCAAATAATGTCAGACATTTCAGAGCATGGGAACAGTTGTTATATAAAAAAAGTAATTTACTTATTGCTTAACTTATGCTTATGCTTGTGCAAAACATAACTACACCTTTAATGACAATTACCAGTTCTTACCATGGGTTTGTTACGGGATATATAAATACAGGCTCAGTTCGCGACTGAGTCAGTTGATGGCAGACCTTCAGTAGAGTC
The DNA here is from genome assembly GCA_019359885.1 of Listronotus oregonensis. Taxonomy (NCBI): domain Eukaryota; kingdom Metazoa; phylum Arthropoda; class Insecta; order Coleoptera; family Curculionidae; genus Listronotus; species Listronotus oregonensis. The sequence continues at coordinate 64,154 of JAHBCN010004085.1, read as the reverse complement.
ACATCTCGGCTTGATACCAGTTGGCCATATTTATAGACCCCGTATTAGTATTATCGGGTAGAACGCGGGTAGCCTAGGATTTGGGCCCCTGTTAAAGAAGAAGTTGTTTTTGGTTGGAAACTGTAGGATACCGGAAGATTGCCGACACTTCGGTAGTACGGCACTTCCAGGTTTTAAGAAAGAAAATCGTTTTTGTTTATTTTTGTTTGGAACTGTTAGGTACTGGGAGATTGCCGACACTTGGTAGTACGGCACTTCCAGATTTAGAAAATCGTAACATCTGGGAATTTGGTTTTGAGGAGTAAAAACAGGGAGAGCCTCTTGGATAGTTGGCCCCTGGAATAGTTTGTTTGTAGATAGGGAACAAGGATGCTGTCGCATTGCACCAGGCTGATTGGCACCTTGTTCCCAACGGACACCGTGGATAGAAGTATACGGTTTTCGGTACAGGACGCTGTCGCTTTGTAAAAAGTTGATTGGCACCTGTTGCGCGCGCGGTGGTTACGTGGGGAAGAAAACTCATGAAGAAGACGACGTGGAAACATATGACACCGTGCTCCTAGGGCCAGGAGATTTTACCGGCACGTTCGGGCCGAGAGAAGTTATTTGGGAGACCAAGGGCGGTGTGCACCCGGAGCCGTTGGGAGAGCCGCCGGAAGGAAGCCGCATCGTAGGTGCTGCACTAGGTGCCGCCTCTGCGACCCACCGGGGTTCTAGCGGGCTGAAAGTTTGCGGGAAAGAAGAAGGGATAACAAGGAGGATATCTAAACCCGGCTGAACCGCTGTGGAACTCAAACAGCAGAACGAGCCGCGTCGTAAGCGCGAGTCGTTGGAGGAGTGTACCAGGTGTTGAAGGAGGGTGACACCGTGTAAGGACTGAGCTGCAAGTTTGCAGGAAGGAAGAGAGAAGCATAAGGAATAAAACCATACCCCGCCGAACGTCGGTGGGCGATTAGTTTGGGAGAAAGCCGCACCTGGAGTATATGCAGACAAGGGGATGTGCACTAGGTGCCCCCATTAGTAGATACCAGTCGTGGATTCGATTGAAACTAGGAAGGTCATTAGGAGACCCAGGAAGCGGGTGGAAGTACCCGGAATCACGGTGGAACATGGGTTTTTCGGAAATACTAGGAAAATTGACATCATGTGACGGACACCACCAAAAGGGACACAAACCCCGTACAATAGTCGGGAAACGATAGGACAGAAGGAGCCACATCCGTTTTTTTGGAGTCGCCGGCCCAGGCATGGATCGTGACGAGGCCCCACACCATCATCGGGGTAAAGGTAAAGGAGTCCTGTTTCCGCATAATGAGCTAGCTGGCGCGGTACCCAGGACTAGGCGACGCAGTGAGGGTGATATACCCCGCGTAGCACCTGGAGGAGCACAATACTTACCTTATGCAGCATATTACCCGTATTATAATTACTTTTATTTCCCAGATGGAGACAGGTTATACGGAAAAAAAACTGTCTCTTATGGAATCCTCGGCAATCAATAAAATAATAGTGTACATGGTGGCTAAACGAAAACGATCGAAGGTCCTGTTTAAGTACTTTTCATCTTTTTTAAGGAAAACGCTCGTACCCGAATACCTTTTCCTCGAGGGGAAATCTTTTTAAGCATATGCAGCAACCCCTATCCGCAATCCCTTGGTCAGGGCGAATGTCACCTCTGGAATCTTAAATGCAAAGGGAGGTCGGGTATAATTTTGTTTAAAAGCTTTTTTCGGTCATCTTTATGTACACATCTACATTAAGCCGTTTTGATTCAGTGGTTTTCGATATACAGAGTGTCCAGAGAAAAGCAAAGTATACAATTATTTTGTGCTTAAAAAGATTTCTAAATAGGATTAATTGAACTCTTCGAAATAAGTGTACACTTATTTGAAAAAAAAAAAATTTTTACGCTAAGACGTGATCCTTAGCTGCAACGCGTTAGTTTTAGTGCGTTCCGCCTCTAAAATCTAAGAAAGAAAGGGGGGCCAAGTAGCACCTTGTTTTGGGGATTTTTTAATTTTTTCTTATTGATATACTTACTTTAGCTCATTATTTGTTACAGCAGTTTTCAATATACAGGGTGGTTTTACTAAATTTAAATTTCCAGAGTTAATAATGAACTTTTATTTACAAATGCAAAAGGTAAAGTAAATAATTTACTTCTGCTACTACACAAAAACAAGACAAACAATTTAGGAAAGTTAAAAATGGCCACCGTTATCCTCCATATAGTAATACAAATTTTGCTCAAATCTTTCTCGCACATTTCGGAGCATTTATATTTATTAAAAAAAATGATTTCATTTGAAAATGAATTGGCGCAACCCTTTCAAAGTCTCTGGTTAAATGACATATACTTATGGCACCCCACATAAAAATCCAGTCGTGAAAGATCTGACGATCAAAAGGATATTCCACTGGCACACCTTCATCCAATTCGGCAACAAGGGCATCTAAATAATACCAAATAGCTCTTATGTAATGAGAAGGTGCTTCATCTCGCTGAAATATTATTTGATCTCCTACGTATTGTAGATTAGTTCCAAAAACATTGGTTATTGTTGGATCAATAGCATCCTTAAATAATTGTATATACGTTAGAAATCTTTTAAAGCAGCAAAAACTTAAATAGGTTGCTTTTTTTTGGACACTTTGCATTTCGGAACCAACTAAATCAAAACGGCTTAATGTAGATATGTACATAAAGAGAAAGGAGCTTTCAAACAAGGTATAACTTGACCTCCCTCTCCATGGGTACAAGGGTTGCGGATAGGGGTTGCTGCATATGACATAAAAGCTTTCTTAAAAAAGATATACGAGTACGAGCGTTTTTGTTAAGAAATTTGAGTACTTTAAAAAAACTTTTGCTCATTTTTGTTTAGCTTTTCTGTATAGGATATTCTAAACCATCAAAAAGGGGTTTATATACCACCATAATTAAACATTTTAAGTAAATAATGATAACAAACAGATGTTATAGATAAAATAAAAATCCCAAATATTCTTTGACCATTGTTAGGTACTACCTAGGAAAATGTAAACTTTGACTTGCATTTATTAATATTATCTATAACCGTTTGGTTATGACGTTTTAACTTAACTATTTTTCTAGTATTATTTAAGGTACGTTATAAGGCTCATAACACAACTAGTTTTTGTAATAATAACAACAACTATTATCTAAAAATATATAAAATTTTTGATACAAATTCCTACTAGGTACTTATGATGATAATAGTTAAGGTGTAAGTGTAATGGTTTGGCTCGCACTTGGGCTAGCATACTACTTACTTTATCATTGAATTTATTTTCCACCTCTTTATCATCACACCATCTCAAAAAGTGGTTGTATATTTTCTTATATTTTAATCATTTTTCCGACCATAATGATCCCGTGGCAAATAATGTGGCAACTTTTACGCCTGAAGGGAAACTTTCGAAATCCCTTATCGTAATTTTTTAATAGATTTTTCGTTCGGTTCGGGTAAACATGACTACAACACTCATGTGATGAGAACGACTCAGTATACGACCCCTTCATTCTAATATTTTACACTCGTTATAATAAAAATATTAAAAATGTTTTGCGAATGGGTTTCGTAAAAAAATATGATACATAATTTTTTTTAATGATTGATACTCCCTGTAAAATGACAATTTCTATTTTTTTTTATATTTCTACATGACAGAACTAATGTACCACTGTTTTTTTCTTCAATTTCACATATAAAGTTTTTGGAAATTTTTAAATTTTCAAATAAGAGAAATTTTAAAAAAATAATGATATTTAAAATAATCAAATAGGAACTAACAATATACAGAAAGCATCAAAATTTTTTAAAATATTTTTTTGTTTAATTAATCGTAGTCTTGGCCATAACTTTGGCAACCCATTTGCACTACATTGGTTTACATACCATACTTGATTAAAAATATTTATATATTGGCAGATGAGTAAAGGTCACTTCTAATTTGCATTCCGCACTATTAGTATTGCCCCCATTTTTCAAAATTTTTGAATCATTACTCGTGTGACTTGTTATAGCGTTCTTAACATAATATGTTTAACTCGAATAGCTTATTATATATATATATATATATATATATATATATATATATATATATATATATATATATATATATATATATATATATATATATATATATATATATATATATATATATATATATATATATATATATATATATATATAGGGAATTTTTTTGAAACCTTTATTTTTCTGTGTTGTTTTATCTTTTTTTATATAAATAAAAAATATGTATATCGCCCATATCTCCTTTTTACCAAAGTGTTTACCATAGGACAATAAACATTTAAATAAAAAATATTCATTACATTTTAATCTTAAATAATTGGCTTTTAAATAGTAAGCGCTCCGGCACTGTTCGAAGTAGGATGTACCCATAATTATTTTTTAAAACCTAAATACACACAGTGTGTCTTAGATTATAATAAATGCATACGAACGGCATGGTTATTATGGACTTACAATATTTATTAAACATAAGTTTTCACTCCCGTATAGCTACCATATAATTTTGATTTTTTATAATTTCAGTATACCATAAAATCAATATAATTAAACTATCTTTGAAGTCAAAGGCTGCTTTACTGGTCAGATTAAAAGAAAAACAACACATTTTCCTAGTCTTTCTCCTAAATCATTGGTCAAAACTTCTGTATTAATTTTTTCCATCTTTAACCTTTGAAAGGAAAAACGTAACTATTTGCTAAATAACTTGCTGCCAATTTTATTATTTATAATCTGCCTTTCTCAACAAGGCATAATAAATTTACAAAACAAAAACATTTTAAAAAAAAGTAAAAATTAGTGGCATTATCTTAAACTTAGTTATTAAATAAGGTACAAGTTTTGTTATCGTATTAATAGCTTTAAGAAGTTATGATTTATTTATCAAAACAGTTTTTACAAACTTGTGTTAAAAAACTCTGGTTTACGTTTTTAAAGACACGACATTCTTGTTGTCGGAAAACTTTTCCGTTTCTAATTAGCCAAGCTGTTTTTTGTTATAAAACACTTTTGAACTCTATGTTTCGTTAAAAACGCGATAAATATAAGTACAAAACTGTGTTGTAAGCAAAAGCTCTTAAACTCTGGTTTACGTTTTTAAGACGACATTCTTGTTGTTGGAAAACTTTTCCGTTTCTAATTAGCCAAGCTGTTTTTTGTTATAAAACACTTTTGAACTCTATGTTTCGTTAAAAACGAAACTAGTTATAATTTTATAAAAATTTAACCTAAACAAAAAAAAAACTGTCGTTAGCTCTGGTTATGGTGGTTTTTGTTTTATTGTTTACAAAAAAGTGTTATTTTTTTAAATTTTTGTATGTCTGTCTATTTCTGTCTGTCTGTTGGTGCTATACCTTCCGAACTAAATAGGATATTAATTTCAAATATATTATACGTCTAATACTAATAGTTAAGAAGAGTTACCGATCTATTGCTTTTAAACAATGTTGCGTTTGGAAAGAAGAGTAAAGGAAATAAAAGTTCATATACGATCGAAACAGGATAACAGCTGTCAAATTTAACGGTTAGTTTGCTGATATAAAAAATAGATGTTATCGAGTGTGACTTTGAAATATCCAGGGTGTGTCATAAAGAAGTTTTTTTTTTTTTTGTATTAACAAAATTTGGACCAGCAGAATCTCTATATTAAAGCAACATTTTTAATATTAATATGATATGGCTTAGATAATACAAGTTTTGTTATTTAGTATACCGCAAACGACCCGGAAGAAAAATTTAAAATCGTGCAGTTATGTATGGAGAGCTTGATATGCGCTTTAAAAATAATATTTAAAAAAACTTGGGTTCCCATTAAAAAATGTATCTATAACGTCATAATATCTCAAATTTGGGACATACTGTATAAATAAACCTTTTATAGAAAAAAGTGCGATTAAAAAATTTTGCCAAACACCCTGTTTATATATCCACCGCCATGTTTTTTACCACGCTTTTATTAGCTTCACCTGTATGTATTTTTTTTATCTTGGGACAGTCCACGAAGGCTGATGCCTAAGTACTAACGTACCGTGGGTGTCTTAAGTATGGTGAGAGGAAGTTTGTTTACACGGGACTTAAATACTATGAGATTGCGAGGAGAAGGAAAAACTCCTGCGGGCAGCAGGTTCCATAGTCTTGACACTGTAGGGATGAAGAAATGAAGAAAGCGGGAAGTTCGGGGCCTCTCTAACTAAACTGTAAAGTAATACATAAAAGTTGTACTACGTGTTGCTCTGTTGGGAGCTGCCAGAGAAGGAACTATACTGGCCAACTCCTCTGAGCAAAAGCGGTGAAAATACCTATGGAAGAGTGACAGATCCCCCACAGCTCGACAGTGGGCACGAAGAGGAAGCCTTTCTGTGAGGGTTGGATCATTAATAAGAATCATTAATAACGGCTTTATTTTGAATGGAGTGCAAAAAGTGTTGTAGGGGGCGCCATTCCCCAGACATGAGAACAATATTCTAAAGAGAGTCTGATTTGGGTACATACAGAGTGTACAGATTGAAAGAAAAGAAATATTTTCTTGCTCGGAAAAATGGAAAGCCAAGAGCAAAGCTTAGGTCGAAGACCGTAAGAAGGAAGTTTGTTAAGAAGGCCATCATGCCAGACCTGATCGATATATCTTTGTAAAGGAATCTTTTAACTTAATTTTTACCAATTATAAGAAATCTAATTAACTTTAAAATTTGTATAAGGGTCAAGAGCCGATGACAAAACAATTATTTTATAATTATGTCTTAACTAGAATTTTTAGAATAAAAGAATAAAATAACACTTTCTAAAAAGGACAATACTTGGCGAATGCGCAAGGCCAAAATAGCACAATACGCTTGCTCCAAAAAAAATCCAGGTTACTGGCAATAAAAGAATTATTTTTGGAAAAAGGGTTTTTCAATGACCATCATGTTAAGTTACCTATAGGGTTTTCCTTTTCCATATGAAATTTTGTTATGATCTGTTGGCCCTAATAGATTTATTGACAAATACAAGATATACTACCAATCGAGGCTTTTGATTTGATTACTTTTGATGTTTTTTGGGAGCAAAAAATAAAAAAATAAATTATAGTTTAATGTTTTTTTTTATAGTAAACAGAACTAAATCCAGGGTGTGTCATAAAGAAGTTTTGGTTTTTTTTTTTACCCGTTTTTTATGGATTTAACAAAATTTGGACCAGCAGAATCTCTATATTAAAGCAACATTTTTAATATTAATTATATTGTGATATGGCTTAGATAATACAAGTTTTGTTATTTAGTATACCGCAAACGACCCTTCTTAGCTCTTATGTCCGCAAGAAAAATTTAAAATCGTGCAGTTATGTATGGAGAGCTTGATATGCGCTTTAAAAATAATATTTAAAAAAACTTGGGTTCCCATTAAAAAATGTATCTATAACGTCATAATATCTCAAATTTGGGACATACTGTATAAATAAACCTTTTATAGAAAAAAGTGCGATTAAAAAAAATTTTGCCAAACACCCTGTTTATATATCCACCGCCATATTTTTTTTTACCACGCTTTTATTAGCTTCACCTGTATGTATTTTTTATTTAGTCTTGGGACAGTCCACGAAGGCTGATGCCTAAGTACTAACGTACCGTGGGTGTCTTAAGTATGGTGAGAGGAAGTTTTGTTTACACGGGACTTAAATACTATGAGATTGCGAGGAGAAGGAAAAACTCCTGCGGGCAGCAGGTTCCATAGTCTTGACACTGTAGGGATGAAGAAATGAAGAAAGCGGGAAGTTCTGTAAATTTATTTAAGGGCCTCTCTAACTAAACTGTAAAGTAATACATAAAAGTTGTACTACGTGTTGCTCTGTTGGGAGCTGCCAGAGAAGGAACTATACCTGGCCAACTCCTCTGAGCAAAAGCGGTGAAAATAAATATGGAAGAGTGACAGATCCCCCACAGCTCGACAGTGGGCACGAAGAGGAAGCCTTTCTGTGAGGGTTGGATCATTAATAAGAATCATTAATAACGGCTTTATTTTGAATGGAGTGCAAAAAGTGTTGTAGGGGGTGCCATTCCCCATTAGACATGAGAACATAAATATTCTAAAGAGAGTCTGATTTGGGTACATACAGAGTGTACAGATTGAAAGAAAAGAAATATTTTCTTGCTCGGAAAAATGGAAAGCCAAGAGCAAAGCTTAGGTCGAAGACCGTAAGAAGGAAGTTTGTTAAGAAGGCCATCATGCCAGACCTGATCGATATATCTTTGTAAAGGAATCTTTTAACTTAATTTTTACCAATTATAAGAAATCTAATTAACTTTAAAATTTGTATAAGGGTCAAGAGCCGATGACAATACAATTATTTTATAATTATGTCTTAACTAGAATTTTTAGAATAAAAGAATAAAATAACACTTTCTAAAAAGGACAATACTTGGCGAATGCGCAAGGCCAAAATAGCACAATACGCTTGCTCCAAAAAAAATCCAGGTTACTGGCAATAAAAGAATTATTTTTGGAAAAAGGGTTTTTCAATGACCATCATGTTAAGTTACCTATAGGGTTTTCCTTTTCCATATGAAATTTTGTTATGATCTGTTGGCCCTAATAGATTTATTGACAAATACAAGATATACTACCAATCGAGGCTTTTGATTTGATTACTTTTGATGTTTTTTGGGAGCAAAAAATAAAAATAAATTATAGTTTAATGTTTTTTTTTATAGTAAACAGAACTAAAAAGTAGAAAATAATTAATTATAGTAAAAAAGTGTGGGGTGCAATTAACCATATTTTTATAACAACTCTAATTTTGTAGCATAAAATATTAAGCACCCCACGCTTTTTAACTATACTTGATCATTTTTTATTTAGTTCAATTTGCTATAAAAGCGTGTTTTTTTAGTTTTTTTTTTCTATAATTTATTTAAAGCCAGTGTTTAAAAAAGTATTAAACAATCCAGAATTAAAGTGATTATCTGTCAGTAATAAACGGCTATCAATATTAAAAATTTTAAACACGTTTTTGTTTTAAGTCTTAAACATTTACTTAGCGAAGATTTAAGATTTGCAATTTGCACGTGACAAAATTTGATTTAAAAACGACTTAGGATTTTTGCAGGCTTCTTGTTTCAACTGATTTTACAAAATTGCTTTTACAATCTAATTGCTTAAAAGTTAAAATTAAATAGCGCTTTGTTCGTTTTAAAATTTAAAAATTAAATAAAGTTTTACCAGATCTAAAAATATTAGCATTTAAAATGCCATGCAAAAATTAATTTGTAGAAAATAATTATGGTAATCTTAAACTAAAAAACTAGGCATTGGGCATTGAAAAAATGTATGTGAAATGACTGAAGATATGCTCCCTCTTAAAAAATCGTCAACTTGGCCAGCTGGTATCTTGGCAACCAATCAACCGATTAACAATTTCGACATATTGGAAGAAGCGTCTTTCTAGATACTGTCCAACTATATTTTCTGTATTTTTTTTATTGAAATTCGTGGAGATATTACATTTGCTGATATGTAAAAAAACTGGTTATAAATTAAACCTGTTAAGTGCTCCCACGTTAGTTTTTTAATATTGCATTGGCTTAAATTAACCAAAAACATATACCTCACTATTCGCATAGACAAAAGTTAAATTGTTTACATACGATATTTAATGTACGGTATGCTATAAGTTGTCCTCTTTAACATTGAATTAAAATTTTCTGCGATATATTGCGATCTTGCTCTAAATTAATTTAAGATCCCATATAGTGACAGAGAGCCTAAAAACCATTTTTTGGGCACTTAATCATAAACAACTACATTTTTTCATACAAAAGGTTCATGTTTGTCGGTCTATCTGTCTCTTGGTCTTTTTGTATGTCTATTGATTCATAGAAGAACTATTAAAAATAATTGAGAAAAACTGAAAATATTAAAATATAAAAAAGGGAGTTTTTTTATTTTAGTATAACTTGATATATTTTGTTACAGGATCTAAAGCACAAAACTTTTTGTCAAAAAGAAATGAGCTTGTAAAGTAATTAACTGCAAAGTAAAAATCTTTCAAGAAAAGTGCAATTATTTAGTAGAAAAAGTTAAATTTAATGCAAAATTTGACGACTTGTTAGTTAAATACTAGCATAAGTAAAAAACATTTTGTAGTATAAAAACAAACGGTCAGCATTTTAAGGAATTTAACTGCATTTTAAAATAAACGTGCGTCATATCTCATAAAATTATAATTTTCCCCATTCCCGTGGAAGGCCAACAGCATCATTTTTCAATACTAAAGAACAAGCAAAAAAAAGAAAAACAAAGCAACTTTGCCTAGATACACAAAATCAATTTTGATCCAAAGGCAGTTAAAATACTGCAAGAGTTATAAAAAAAAATGTGTTTTCTATTCTAACATTCGCCTTTAATTAAAATATAAGCAGGCACTAGGTAAGCTTAGTCAATTTTTGTAAAAGAGAAATTGGCAAAATTTTATTATAAATTCGCAAAACTTAATAAATCAAGTTATAAACCTATTATTATGACACAAAAAGACGCTACCCAAGCACTAGAAGACATCGAAAGCAATAGCAAATAAGGAAAGCAAAAACTTTTTAAAAGTCAGTATTAAATAAGTTAGGTTTGTTAAGTTGTTTAGCAATTTTTGATCCTTTAATATTTGATTAACCCAAACATGCTATCCAAATGCAAGGTGGCACCGGTGGCACCGGCTAAAAATACTTTTTTTAAAATAATTTTATACATACTACACATAATTTTGATAAAATTTGCCTCTGTGCGTTATTAAGATGGAATTTTCTTTAATTTTATATTAAAATTCTAACAATTTTAATTTTAAATAAAATTTAATTTTGAATTTGTTTTTTTGATAACGGCAACCGAAACGTAGTGTTTAGACTTTTTGGATTTTTTTAGAGGGTTTTTTTTTCTGTTTGTCCGTTTTTCTGAGCACACTCAGACCCTATACTCTAGGACCAGGACCAAAGTAGTTTCTTTGACGTGATTGGGTGATTCCTTTGGTGTATCTAACAAGAACTTGTTAATAAATGAAGTTTGGTTTATTTAATGTTTTGTTTAACTTTTTTACAATATTTTTTTTGAATTATTTAAAATTTTGTTTTACCTAAAGCTCTGTCATTTAATCTCCTTTATGTAATTTTAATACTCTTATAATAAAAACTCTACCCTCATATTATATCAAAGAACAAATATAATCAACAGATAAAAACAAAAATACGTAGCTTATTCGCAACTCAGGGTACTTATTTTCTTATGCCTCATTACAAACACAACAAGAAAAATAACATAAAGTCAAGTCAGGATAAAAAGGAACATTTTTCTAAAAAACTTTTATTAAATGTACCTATACACAAATCTTGTGGAAAAAATGTTCCATGTCAAAAGGTTTTTTTGCTCTAGACAGTGCTGAGAATGTAAATAAAAGTTATAAATTGGATTCATCAAAAATAATACAGAAAATTACTTTTGTCCTAAACAAATCAAGGGTTTAGTATCAAACAACGTTAAGTGCAATGTTCAGGAAAGGCGAAAAACATTGAGGTTTTTTTAAGGTCTTACATGCAAAATCAAAATATTGTCCGCCCGCCATTTTTTAATATGTTGCTTATAAAAAATACTATATTTTCATACTAGGGAAAATCTTAGAACAGTTTTATACATACGAGAGTTAGTCCAAAAAGCATTGCGATAAATGTGCCGAAAATTTACATAATAATTGTCTTGTGTATTACACGTTCAATAATTCTTATTAGAATTTTCTCAATAAAAATAATAAACATATTCTCTATTTGCGAGAAATTGCGCAAGAATCGACGCACAACTTTTTTCGGGGTCGGTAATTAGCCCGGGAGGAATCGGCGCATGAGTACCGAAAACTATTTCACCTTAAGTTTTTTTTGCGATCCTCTTTAAACTGATGATATAAATAAATATTGCCATGGAGAAATCTGGTGCCATATTGTTTAGATCGAAATTGTTAAAACAATTATTTTTTTTTATTTTTTATTAAAATACAAATAAAAAAGATCCCTTGACTTTTTACAATGAAGTTTATATTTTTGCAGATATGAATTTTTAAAGATTCGAATTTCGGTACTTTTGACCCACGAAAAATATATAAAAAAAGAATTAAATTTAAAAAATATTTCTTTTATTTTTTATACAATAGTAAATAATATCCTTAAATGAGATTTTAAAAATTTCGTTGTTTATATCTGTTTTTTGATTGTTTATAAGGCGGGACGCCGACTTACCTGCGTCCCGTAGGTACCTTTAAGTATCGCCACCCCTCTGACTCATACGCTGAATTAGCTTCTCCGTGTCCTGGAACATTAGTTATTATTTATGTTAAAAACTATTAACTTCATCAAAATTATCAACAAGAACAATGGTATTAGTAATTAAATTATCTACAACTTGTTTTTATAAGTTTTTTTTTTTAAATCACTTTTACAAAGGTTATTAGCTTTATTTTAATTGGAGCGCGCGTAATAAACAATTAAAAAACAGGTATAAGCAATACATTTTTTTTAAATCAGGATTAAGAATATCAATAACTATTGCATAAAAAAACAATATTTTCTACATTTTATATTTTTTTATATGTATTTTTCATGGGTCAAAAGTAACCAAATTTGAGATATTTCAAACTTTTAAAAAGCCATATCTCCGAAAATATTAACTTTATAGTTAAAAGTTATGAAACCTTCTTTTTTTGTATTTCAATACAGAATATAAAAAAATGTCCGGTTTCAAAATAATAATTTCTTTTAATTGTTTAAACCATTTCGGTTTAGACACTATAATACCAGGTTTCCCCAATTTAAAGAAAATCGTATAAAAAACTGATGTGGAATAGTTTCGGTACTCGGCGCCGATTCCTCCTAGACCAAATGTCATTAAGAATTATTTCATAAAGTTAAAAGGAACTAACTAACTGTTGCTACACCTAATAGTATCAACTCCCGTTATTCTCTATCTGACTTAATTTAAAGAACACAAAAATCTTTTTTACCTATTAATTTTCCGCCTTTTAAGGTTATGTTAAACTAATCTAAAGACTCTTTATACAATTGGCATTTGTGCGCATGGGCATTATCACATAAATTCAAGCAATCTTTCTAATGAAATTTATTGTATGTATTCACAAATAAATGTACCATTAAAAAAGCGCCCCGAAAATTTTCATCAAAATTTTGGTGATAATTTTGCCATAAATTTCATTATAATTCTAGTATGTGTGATTTTAAGGTAATAAATTCGAAGGAAAAGGTTACTCGATTTTGTAGTTAACGTCCTTTACAACTATGGCCTCTAAATAACCCAGAACATTACGTTTTTCACAGTTGATCATTTAAAAAGACTACATTTAGCAACATTTACGCAACCGACCCTCATACAAGTCTTGGATTTGGTCTGTCTCAAAAAGTTAAATCGGCAGTGTGCGGATGCTAGTGTTGCCAGATATCCATAAGAAAAAAATAATTGTACTAACTGGTACATATTGTTCTCAAACAGTTTTAATGTAAATATCCGAGTCTGTATAGCTCTTGGCCCCTTGCACATATCTTTTCATAGGCTTAAAATAAACTTTTATACCTTAATACCGCTTCTGCAAAATATTTTTTATACGAAATTCTATAACAGAATTACAAGAATTTAAAATTTAAATAGAAAACTTTCACGCGAAAGGGGTGTATCCACGTCACAAGTGGCTAACCGCACGTATTCACAGCGTCAGACAGAGGCGACCGGGGCTAATTTCCAATATCATATCTCGGATGGAAGCAAAGTAAATAAAATACCAAGCGGAGCTAATCCGGATATTAAAATAGTTTTAATTTTCAATGAGTAAATAGGTGCCATTTTCATTGGTTTGGATATTTTAAAAATAGTATAGGTACTACAATCTGTTCGTATTCGTTTGACCAAAACACAAACAAATTATGAATAAACGTATTGCATTGCTTCAAAAAGTCAGTAACTATGGTTACAACAATAAAAAATGTATTGCATTGGCTCAAAAAGTCGGTTATTACAAGGTATTTTTCTCAAACGATTGTGAACAGTTTTTATAGCTTCAACCTGTTTTTTTAATTTTTTTTTGTGGTAATTGTGATGGATTTTGACTGCGTAATTACCTTTTAAATTTATTTTGTTGTTATGTTTGTTGACATTAAGCCGATTTATCCTAAATCAAAATAAAGAAACGCCATAGATTTTCTCTTTTTGCTTGGTATGAAATTATTTAACGAATTATTATATTATTAATCTCGGCAACCCTTGTGTCGTCACACGACTTTTTGGTCTGACGATAAATTTAGACTTGAACGTTAAATCGTAATTACGCCAAAACTATTTTTTTTGAAAAAAGATATTCGGGAGATTGTTCTTATTAAGCAATGAAAGAGATTTAACGTGTTTTTAGATTAAAATAAATTATATGCAAGGGGCTTATTATGGAGTGTGCTGCTAATAAATACTTATTGCTTTAGGTTTCATTTAGCATTAATTAAATTCAGTTGAATGATTAGGTTAGGTTTACGAATAAAAATAAAGAAGTATATAGAAGAATATAGAAAATAATTTAAAATTCCCCATCAAATAAAGCTTATTTACATTCAGTTAAACCTAATTTATTTTCGATCATCAAAAAGCCCCTAAAAAAGTTATGCCTTTTAGTAATCAAGTTTCTTTAATTTAGTATTTTATGAACTGAGGGCTTATTTCTAAAATAATAAACTTTTAAGACATCATTTGTTTTCGGAAATTGTTTTAATGAGAATTAAATTTCTCCCTATTTAAATATGCTAAGAATGTGAATAGTAGAGCTGAGAACAACTTAACGCAGTCGATTCACGAGGACCTAGAAAGTACGTATTAGCGCTTGACATTGATGTTTCTGAAACATTGTACTGCTTTTACTGGGAAAATACTTACACAAAAGTTATGCATGAGCCAGTTTGATGCCTGCTAGGAAAAAATTAACTTTAGCACATAATAAAAAGGTGGGTAATCAATCTAGTTTTAACTAGTTAGCACTAAAAATAACTTTTAAGGCACCATAAAAATTAAAACTAGCAAAGAATAAATAAAATCAAAGGGCTTATTTATTTTCACATCTGCAGATTTTCCAAGCATTACTTGATTGTTTAATTTTTTTTTTATTTTAAAAAATGTACCAGATGATATAGTAACCCCAAATTAGTTTGCATTAACGGTCAAGTTCGCCATTGACATTTTTTTCTCTCTTAGCTTAAAATCGTTTCTTTATTTCATTCATACATCATATGTCACGTGTTCTATTAGAAGATTATCTGCTGCTAGAGCACGTGACATAAAAATTTGCTGTCTCCGCTTTTCTCCTGGATATTAATAAAGATCTTAGTCAATGGGAAATTTGATAAAACAATAATGTTATTTTTTGTATATACAAAAATAGTAATAAAATTTTATTTTAAATAAAATTATAGAAATAATTTTATCTACAATATAGATTGATTGTTGTATTAAACGATACTATAACGTTAAACTTTTTGTCCAGAAAATTACTTCTTTGGTTTATTTGCAAAATGAGCAAAAAAATACCAATGACGAATTTGGCTTTTTATGATTTGTGAGTATTTAGAACTTTAATTAAACAGAAATCGTAGGTAAAAAGAGAAATTTTGATGTTACTGGGGGTAAATTTTATTTAAAAGGGTTAGCAACACTGAGTCAATTGCCCAGGTTTAGTTATGACACTATTGAAGCGAAGCTTGCTACTACAATAATTCGATATAAACGCCCATCTACAATCTAATTCCCTTATTATTTTGTTCACTTACGATTTGAAAATATAATTATATTTGCTTTCAGTAATAAAGGAAATGCCCAATCCCCAAACTTTAACGTGGCTATTATATTTAATTTTCCTTTTTTGCTCAAAGCACTTCAATAAATTGTTTTCGAGTAAAAACATTCTGCCAATTATTCGAGGAAAGGCCTTACTCGAATTATTTTAGGGACCCTTTGAGAATAATAATGGGAACTTTTTATGTTAATTAACTCTTAAGCTGAATTTTGTTTATATCGATATCTTATAACTTTTTAATTAGCAATTGTTTGACCTGGAATAATTAAATTTTTCTAAAAGTCTATAAGACAGAAAATTATGGATAATAAATGAAAATGGGTATTTTTCTGGGTTTTTTGTCCTTAGCAAGGAAGCTTAAACAATTTTTTTTTTCGTAAAAAAACTATAACACTTTATTTTTTCTGTTTATTAGGCGCTATTCAAAAAAAGAATATTCGTATGGACTTTACAAAACATATTCTTTTTAGTTTATAGTATTGTAGAAAGTTATAATTATATTTTCTTTTATATTTTTTAATTTAGTTTAATAAATATTTTTTACGTATCGGGCCCATAATTTAAATATGTGGGCATTCCTTTGGAATCTTATCAAAATCTAATAGAAAACCTAAAAATATTATGACAAGTTTCCATGAACTTTTTTCCTATAAGCCTTCCCTACGAAGATACAGGTACATAACGGACGACCCTGAAAATCGTTTTTTTTTTCTTAATAACTTCTAAAATGCTAGGCCTAATTTAATATATTTTTAATATGATGACTACTAGATAAGTCTTTTTAAAATGAACCCATTAAATCATATTTGGCTTATTTAGTTCGCCAGGGACGGACTAGCTCTGACATAATAATAGCAATTTTATTGAACACCCTGTATGATAAAGGCTCAACAATACTATTTTTGGATAGCTTTAAGCTTAAATTAAAAAAAAAAGGTATTCTTGACTGATATCGATAAAATGAACTGTTTAAGAGAAATAAAATATTATGTTTGGTAGGTTTTCTAACTAAACGTCAATATTTAAGAAGGCAAATTTTTGATACATTTTAAGAAGAAAACTTTATATGAACGTAGGTCCTAAACGTCTTAACTTTTGAGATACAGGGTGGTAAAATTTTTAAAAATAAATCATTTATTATTATTATCTGTTATACCACTCCAGATAGTTTAATAAAATTTGGTATACATGTACCATATATCAACAAGCATTTTTTAGTGTACCACATTTTTTTTTTATTTGCCAAAATATGCTGGTCAAATTCTGTACGAACGCCACTGGTAGAAATAAAAAAAAATGTGGTACACTAAAAGATGCTTATTAATACATAGTACATTTCAATATCTAAAATGATATTACAGTTATTAATATTAAATGATCTTTTTTTGAAAATTTTATCACCCCGTATCTCAAAAAATAAGACGTTTAAGACCTACGTTTATATGAAGTTTTCTTCTTAAAATAGATTCACCAATTGCTTCTCTAAATGGTGAGGTACAATTAGAAAACACCCTGTATAATGTAAAAAAAATATCAACCATAATATTTTATTTCCCGTAAACAGATTTTATCAATGTCAATCAAAAATACCTTTTTTTAGTTTAAGGTTAAATCTATCCAAAAATAATAAGGTTGAGCCTTAATCATACAGGGTGTTAAAAAATTTTCTATTACTGTGTCAGAGCTAGTCCGTCCCTGGCAAACTAAATAACCTAAATATGATTTAATGTGTTCCTTTTAAGAATACTTATCTAGTAACAATCATATTAAAAAATATTAAATTACGAATAGAATTTTAAAAGTTATTTAAATATTAACGATTTCCAGTGGCATCCGTTATGTACCTGTATCTCCGTAAGTTAGGGTCATAGGAAAAAAGATTATGGGAACTTGTCAAAATATTTTTAGGTTTTCTATTAGATTTTGAGAGATTGCCCACATATTCTGGGACACCCTGTTTTTTTTTTTTTCATTTTTGGTTTCTTGGTTTTAGGTCGGTAAGAACGTAAAACACTATATTTTTGGTACTTTATAGAGACGACGTTTCGTCCTTTTTAAATCTTTAAGTTAGGTTTCAGAAACAAAGCTAGTAAAACTAGTGTCATCCAAATAAAATACACAAGTAAATTTACCATAGAGCGTTAAATCAACAATGCACATTAATAAACAAATAGGTGTCCATAATATTTATATATATATATATATATATATATATATATATATATATATATATATATATATATATATATATATATATATATATATATATATATATATATATATATATATATATATATATATATATATATATATATATATATATATATATATATATATATATATATATATATATATATATATATATATATATATATATATAAATTAATATATTTAACTGTTATCGACAGTACTATATTATTATATTTAAAAAATTCGATTTTTGTTAGGTATGCGGTTTGTGACTGATAAAGACTTATTTGTTTTTTATCCCCAATAATTCGTTGACTTTTTATTAACTTCATAAGGAGTAGAAACTTAAAGTTAGTCAGTATTAAAAAATATTACAATGCTACACCCACGCACTTTCAGATGAGGAATTCCTCATCTGAAAGTGCTTAGGTGTAGTTAAGTTAATATTCATTCGCGGAATTGTCTTAACAAATACCATTTGTGCTTCTATTTTGAGCCGGATAAATTTTGCCCGATTTGTAATACTTGTTTTCGAAATTTAACTTAACTTATTTTTCAAAGTCACTCGAGTTCGGTTTCGCGAGTATGTAAAAGGAGATTTCGTTAAATTTCGAAAAGCAAGTACTAATCGAAACCAAGCAAAAACTATTGGGCCAATAATTTGGTACATATTACTTATTTTCTGATTAGCTAACTCGGTAAACTTAACGTCTATCGAGAGATTTTAATTTGCTTGCTTGGTACGAAAAGAGTAACGTTTAAAATTAAAGACAATAGTAATTTTTACTAGGACTGTTTAAAATTATCCACCCCTTGCTCGAATACATGCATTTAATCAGCGTTTTATTGATTTTTTTGTAAAAGTGAGAATTATTAATAATTTGAAATAAAGTACTTTTCGATACCACGCATGTTTAAAATAAATAAATGTAAGGGTACCTTTTTACCACGCTTTTATTAGCTTCACCTTTATGTATCTGTGTAACGGAATCTTTTAACTAAATTTTCACAAATTTTAGGAAGTGATATTAATATAATAGATTAACTTGAAAACTTGTTTAGGGGTCAAAAGCCGATGACAATACAATTATTTTATAACTTCGTTCTAATGTCCTGACTAGAATTATATAAAAAAAAATAACTTTGTCAAAATGACAATACTTGCACATTTGCCAATTTTAATGTTGTTTTGGGACTAAAAAATAAACAAATAAATTATAGTTTTAAAAAATTAAAAAAACACTCTCTTATAGTAAACCAAAATAAAACATAGAAAATAATTCAATTATGGTAAAAAAGGGTGAAGTGCAATATATTATATTTTCATAATAACTCTAATTTTGTGAAAGCTACGCTAAATACCTACCAATAAAATACACTCCTTGACAAAAGAAACCGGACAAAGAAAGTTTTATTTAAATTTAATCTTAAATAACTTTATTAGTTTTTCTTCGATTTTAATCACTTTGTGACAAGTTGCCTACAACTACAACATCCTGATTCTCATTTAATACCAAATTTGCAAAAATTTCATATGGGCTTGGTGTTATACAAGGTAGAACTAAATTTCAAAACACTTTGTGGAAAAATTTAATGACACAATGATAAATCCTTGTAGGTCACTGGTAAGCCACATTTTTTCTTAACATTTAACTTTTTGATTCGTATTCATATCTTTATTCTCAAAAAAAAACACAATTTTTTAAAGGAAAATATGCAATTTACAACAATATTTTCAATAAGGGAACAAAATTGCAATTTACAACAGTAACAAAAACTAAAAATATAACAGATAAATAAACCTTAATATCGTGTATTACTCCCTCGTGCTCTAATAACTGCTACCATGCGCTGTGGTAAGCCTTAAACACAATCGGCATCGCCCTTTGCGAAATGTTACCCCACTTTTTAAAAATCTGGGATGATTGTTGGTTGTCGGTTACGAACTAGCCTCCCCAACATGTCCTAGACATGCTTGATTGGATGTAGATCAGGGCTTCGTGAAGGCCAATCTAATCGTTGAATGTTTATTTCATCCAGATACTCATTGACAACTCTTGCGACATGAGGCCTGGCATTATTGTGAATCAAACAAAAATTATCTTCCACAAATGGAGCAAAATGAACGACGTGGTCGGTACATTTGTCGATATAACGGTTAGCAGTTAAAGTGCCATTTTCGATTAAAATAAGGTCTTTACGGGTTTCTATTGAAATTCCAGCCCATACCGTGACACTACCACAAGGTATTCTTGGAGATATACAACAATCCGCAAATCGTTTTTCTTGACTTCTCCATACACGCTCAAGCTCATCTGTTAAACGCAAACAAAAACGCGATTCGTCTGTGAATAGCACACATCCTTACTCTTCGTCATTAAACTATCTATGATCACGGGCAAAAGCAAAATTGTTGAGTACAATAGGCTGCAAGTAAAGCTGGTTTTCTTGACATCAATCCCTGTTCATGTAATCTACTGCAACCTGTTTGTCCAGACACTCTTAGGCCACGTATATTTTCAAGTCGACGACTCATAACATTAGATGTTGCTCCGCGATTCCGTAAAGCGGTAAGAGTACCAAAATGATCATTTCTTTGGTATGTGACTTGTAGTCTTCCTGAGCCTAGACGTCGGACGTACTCACCGGTCTGGCGGAAGGTACTGACCGCATCGTGTATAGTACTCCTTTCCAAGAAATTTGCAATGTAACGTATATTACGACCATCGTCGTTCAATGCAAAACCTTGAGCAACATCTTTAGGTCGCAAAAAAATGTTAAATGACGGTACACTAACACTTTTTATGAAGAATAAAAACAATATAAACAATAATTTGTTACGTTACTATGCAACGTAATACAAAGGTACCATGTTATAAATGTAATGTTTTAATTTCTGTTTTTGTTAAATTGTGTAAATTGTGTAAATTGCATATTTTAATTTAAAAATTTGTGTTTTCTTTAAGAATTAAAGTATGGATATAAATCAAAAAGTGAAATGTCAATAAAAAATTTGGCTTACCAATGTCCTACAAAGATTCATCAGTGTGTCATTAAATCCTTTCACAGAGTATTTTGAAATTTAAGGCAAAATGCACTCTTTGGTTTTACCTTATATAACACCAAGCTCATTTGAAATTTTCGCAAGCCAGCTATTAAATAAGAATCAGGATGATAGTGCCTACAACTTGACACAAAATGATTTAAGTGGATGGAAAACTAATAAAGTCATTTAACACGTTGGCAGCCATGTGTGCACCGGTGTTATATTTTAAATTACTAATATTTTTAAAGGCTTCTCAGTAAAGCTTTTACATTAAGACGGTGGCCTGGTAATAATATACACTTTCCATTTTTAGTATTTGTCTGACTGATTGCTTATATTTGACGATTGTGTGTGGAATAGTTCGGATATATTTTAGACAGTCGCTTTACTAGATTAAATGTGCATTTGTTGGACATTTTATGTCGTTTTTATTTTGTTTTATATTTAACGGTTTTAAAATAATACAATTTATTTGTAAAAACTGTATTTAGAAAAAGACAGGTATGTTATTTCACTCTGAAAATATTCTTATTTGAGTATTTTGTATGATTAATAAAGTATGGCATTTGAGCCTGGAAGTGTGCAGTATTTTATTATGTTGTATGAGTACTGAAGTAGGTTATTTTAGTCCAAAAATTGTTGTTTTTTTACCGAGATCCTTTTGTGTTTTAGCTGTTGCTAGATCAGTATAGATAAGCAACCATCTACAAGTACTGGAAGAGCAAAGTGACCAAGGCTCGCTACAAGTTATTGGAAAAAACCATTGACTGATACGTATAGAAGCTAAAAATTTAGAGGAGTGGGAAGATTTTGAAGACTCGCCTTCCGAATATAGTTATTCAGTATCTGAGAGCAGCAGTGAAAGTAAAAGTAGTATTGATATATAGGAACAACTTAGAACTACCAGACCAAAATAATATTTCATTACATACAGTCTGACAATATTTAAACCAGTACTTGGCACGAAGTAGTTTGTTCTTCGCTACGATTTGATATTAAATTCATTGGAGGGGAATCGTATAAGTAACATCACGGAATTTATTCAGATGAGAAAATAAATCTTTCGCCTTCTGATTAATAAAATAAATAAATAAAAACGCCTTTATTTTATCCTCGGCGAAGGGCAGCAATGCTGTTAACTTAACCGGGTATACCGCAGGTTTCTAGATAACAAAATTTTGGACATTATTGTATTAGAAACAAACAGAAATGCACAACAGATATTGCATAGAAAGGTGTATAGTAGGTCAGCTAGAATAAACAAATGGTATCCAACCAATCGAGAGAAACTCCAAACATTTTTGGGGATTATAATGTATATGGGATTAATAAAATATCCTAAAATATCTGATTATTGGAGAAATCATATTCGCTACAAAAACTCAGTTGTGCCAAAAGTAATGAGTAAAAACAGGTTTCAGCTTTTACTCACATTTATTCACTTTGCCGATTATGAAGGCGACGATAAAAAAATAGGCTGTATAAGATAAGTAACATGGTTAAAAGTTAAAAAAAAAGTGTACTGAGAAATGTATGCCGGGTGAAGTTATAGCGGTAGATAAAACTATGGTGTCATTTCGTGGGCATCTGTTATTTAGACAATATATACCTTGCAAACGACACAGGTAGGGAATAAAAGTTTTTAAATTATGTGACCCAAAAGAATATACTTTTACAGGACAGGAATTAGAAATGTTGAGAGAAATAAATACTTGGTCAAAAATATTGTTTTGAAGTTTATACAAAATTTTGCCCATAAAGATAGAACTGTTATTACTGACAATTTCTACACTTCAGTAGCACTAGTACAAAGTCTTCTAGCAACAGTCTTCTAGAAGCAAACTACTATGTTTTTTACCACATTTAGTGGTAAAAAACATAGTAGTTTTATTTACATTCATGGATTACCACATAGTAACGGCTAATAGCATCAATTTTTTACTCACCTACTTAGTACATTATGGAAAAATAGAAAGAGGTTGCCTAAAAAAAGTACTATTTGCTAAGTTGTCTAAAGGAGAAATAGTCGGCAAAGAAGGTATCGTAGTGGCTAAATGAAGATAAGCAAGAAGTACAAATTCTGTCGACTAAACATGACCATGAAATTAAATCTACTGGAAGAAAGAACCGAAAAAAAGAATAAATAAAGAAACCTAAAGCTATTTTAGACTACAACGCTGGTAAGAAAGGAACAGATATTTCGGATCAAATAGTGAGTTACTATTCTCCATTTAGAAAAACCATTCGTTGATATTAAAAAATTGTATTTAAGATGCTGTTAAATACTGCAGTCGTTAATTCTCTTCAAATCTATAAACATTTAAAGGACAAAAACATTTTAATTTCGGATTTTAGGAAACAATTATTTATGACCTTGTTATAGATACGAAATAAACCAGTAGAAAACAATAATGAAAAACATTTTCTAACATCAAGTGTAGAAAGAGAAGAGAATACAACAGAAAGAAAAAATCAAAATGCGTGTCCTGCTATGACAAGTCTGCTTGTGAGAGAGGTCGCCAATTTGCCTCAAAAAATGCAAAATTTGTGTCTACGTATTGCAATAAGTGCAACAAATATCTTTGAATTACTTCTTCTTAAAAATTGCATTCGTGGTTACTATTTCTTTTTATGATCACTGGTGCTACACACGGCCTATAAGTGAGACATACTTTCTCATATGCCATGTGTTGTTTTCATGTGCCACCTGTGCACAGTGACTATTTTATCAAAAAAAGTATTAACATTGTTTTGAAGTAATATGTATTTTTGTTTTACTTGGGCCCCTCGAAAGCACTAACTTACTTTTATGGTGGCCGCCAACCTGTTACGATTGAATTTGAACAAAAGTTTCTACCCCAGACCCACCATTGATAATGCCAGCCGCAGTAGTAGACAAAACGTCAGGTAGAAATACCAAGAGACCACGGCAAATAAGCCCGGAATACCCATATAATGTAGTTAAAATCGGCCGTGAAAACTTATAGACTTTGAAAAAAATGCCCAAAGCTACGACACTGGGTTATAATACTAATAGAACTTTATTATTAGAAGGTGTATTTCGGTCAATGTTTACGTATTTTTTTAATAACCTGTACTTATTTGTTAAATATTTTATTTGATGGTTTATGCATTTATTTATTTTTTTTTAAATGTGTTCCAACTATTAGTTAATATCTAAAGAATAAATAAAATTTAAGACTTTTGCAATTAAATTTTACTAATCCTTACCAGCATACCTTGCCCTAAGATAACAATCTTATATTTCCGTGAAAGGAAAGGTCAATCTTTAGACCCTACAGCTTATTTACGGCACATTTAACATGTTTAGTTACTTTGAAATAACATCTTGGAAGCATTGCCTAAAGGTCGGAAATTTGAATTTTGCTTGGACTGTCCTAAGTTTAACGGCTTATCGGTGTATAATTAACTGGTGGATACCGAAAGGAATGAATATTTATAAGACTAACGGGGGCAGCACAAAATATTTCTAGAATCTGTAAAGCAAGCATTTTACTGGGCAAGCTCCTGTTTGGTATTCTTGCTGTTTACTTTTAATGTAGATTAATAAAACAAATTAATTTATTTTCTATTACTGTATTTTTACGAAAAATTGTGTGGCCCCTGTAGATTTTGACAAAATTTTTATATTTTTAAGGTACTATCATGACTAAAAAATTAAAATATGTCTGTGATAAAAAATATAGCTTTACAAATAACGTAGTTCGTGCCAAGCATAAAAACAAATTTTACATAGATTTGCTTAAATATCTCGAAAAGTTCATATCCGTTTTTTACGTTAAAAGTTACCCATTGTAGGTATATTATAAACTTAATAATTTCGAACCCAAAATTGTTATCCGGAGTGCTACATTACCTAGAACGTTTAACTCTAATTGGCGAATTTTATCACATAAATTTAAATAATTAATTAAAAATAATTTTTAAATACATTACAATGCCACCAACAATCCATTAGTTACACTAGAAACCTATTTTAAATAATTTCTTACTAGTTTTTTTATCGTGCTTTTTATCAATTATTAAAAGTATTAAGGAATTATATTTAATGCCCAAAAATTATTTCTAACAGCTTAAGGTTTGACATTTTCTCATAATATTCGTAAGATATCGAAATTACAGCCCAATTATTTAGTTAAAAAATTATTACGAAAAAACAAAAACGAAATTAAAAGTTTAACACCCTGTATCTTAGTAATTATTTACTTTGGGATGAGCCAAGTTTACCTTAATTGCATTATTTCGACCTAAGGAATCTGCTGTTGCTCTGTGTCCCATTACTTTTGGGACACCCTGTATATGGCTAAAATGGTAAGTGACAGTATGTCCTAAAAAGATCTAATTAAATTATAATGATAATTTAACAGCCTGTATATTAATTTTAGGTTTGCAATATTAGTCTATAAATTATCAACATAGTTAAACCTAAAATAATATGAAAATCTAGTTAGAAATTGTTTTTTTTTCAGGAAGTGACCTAAGTTCTTTGTTAAGCTATATGGTTTGTCACAGATTATAATATTTTATTTTGTTTTAGTTATGATGGTACCTTAAAAATATAAAAGTTTTTTAGAAATTTACGGAGGCCAAATTTTCATGTAAATCTTTCCACCTACTTCATTATTAAATATTTGACTTAATTTTAATGACTGTCCAGGATTAACTTATATTATCTGATTTAAGTGTTAGGGCTCTTTAAAAAACCAAATAGTTAAATTAGGTCATATATTTAGTTTATTTAATAAAAATGAATGGATAGTAGAACATGTTGACTTTTTAATTAAAACAATTTTACTAATTGTTTTGGCACTTAAAAGTGTCATTAAAAAAAAATTGATTGGTTTACTCAATACAAAGTTTAAAACAAATTTCTTTACTTTGTTTTAAATGCTAAAAAGTAGTTCATTAAAAAAAAACCTGCTTGGATATTAGACCATCTGGATAATGGTTACAACTAATGTTACTTTTAATCCAAAACAATTAAAACATCCATTTATAGGGGTGATTTTCTGTGAGTATTTCTTTTTTAAATTTTGCGCTACAGTTATCCATGACTCTTTTTAATTCTTCTGGAAAAATTATTGTGTTATTAAAGTACATTTAATGTTCAGTATATTTTTTTTTAAATGACTTTTGTTTCTTACTTAGAAAATTATGACACCATATAAGACCACGATGACACACCATTACACTCAATATAGCGCCCTTTTGCCATTTCCATTGCTCAACCATCATATATACCTAAACAAAAGCAAGTTTCATCACTAATGATCACCCGGTTCCATTCCTGATCAAACAAAAGTCTGTTTATGCACCATTGCAGAAAACGACTTGTTATTCGCCGATACTCATACGCATCCCCACTACCCTTCTGTGCCCTTTAAACCACTGATTTGTAATTGCATGAGCGAACTAAACCAATCTCTAAGAACGAAATGTCTTAGGCGGCGACCTTAACGCTCTGTTGTTTCCCTACTATGTCTGATGCCACTAACTCTGTTTTCTTGTTTTTTTGGATTTATGCCTGTTAATGATAACACCCCAAAATGGTACGAATCTTCTGCCAATTTCCCTAAATGACACATCTGCCTTACGTTAACCCACAATTTACTCCATCTGAAAGTCACTCATCTGATAAATATAACCAAGTGTTCGTACTTAAAGCGTATTGTTTGTTAAAATGAAGCACTTTAAAATATTTTCTTATATGTTAAACCACAAATGTATGCAAATATTCGTAAAATATTAAATTGGGCATGTTTAAAAATAGTCTAAAAAACCTGCAGGAAAAGCCGTAGGTAAGACTGATTTTTTTTTCACTGAACTGAACAAGAATACACTTGCAAAATATTAAAAACAAAATATTATAAATTTTAGCGCTTTGCCCTTTTTTGCCACTTAGTATATATCTATTTAATAATTTAAATTATTTGGTATCATAAAAAAATAACTCCTAAATTGTATGACTTTACCCTAATTAAAGCATGTTTATATTGCTTATAATTTCCGAGATTTTCATAATTGGGCTCGAATATCCATCAAACCATTATTTAGGATAAAATCGGTCAAGCTTAGCGCTATTGATAACGGATTAAATAGATCAAAGGACACGTCAAAGGACAAAATTCAATATACTGGAAATTTTTGCACATTAAAGAGGATTTTTCCATGAACAACTTAACCCACTTAACAACGATTGGAAATTACGGATTTGGATAAAATCCAGGAATGAAGAATGTAATTGACAGTGAAAAATGAAATACAAAATTATATTGAGAGTTGTAGCTTAGGTCAAATAAATGGCATTCTAAAAATTGAGCCCAATACTTTATCGAACTTTTCTACTTATTAAAAGACAATGTTTCCATAAATATTATCTTAAAATGTTTTTTAAAGGGGTTAAACCCCCTGGAAGAGAAGTCATGTAGCTGAGTTCGGTTTATCTGAATGAAATATGTTTCTAGGACTTCCATTCCTTTCATTCATTTAAAAACAGAATGTTTTAACTGGTATTATCACCAATACTACATAAGTGACATAAGTGCACTGAGGCATGCGTTCAACGAATTGAATTATCTGGTTATAAGGCTAAGAATACGTTTAGTTAAAGGTGATTTCCAAACATCTTTACTATCTTAAGACAGTCTGTTAAAGTAGTCAGGGTTTTGGATGATGTTGCTGCTTCCCTAAATTTTCTCCCAGTGCTGCTATCGGTGTATGATTTTAGCATCTAACGACCTCATTTAATCTCCTTGGGCCCAAACATGTTCATCGAC
Organism: Listronotus oregonensis; assembly: GCA_019359885.1. Taxonomy (NCBI): domain Eukaryota; kingdom Metazoa; phylum Arthropoda; class Insecta; order Coleoptera; family Curculionidae; genus Listronotus; species Listronotus oregonensis. Next base: position 36,221 of record JAHBCN010004085.1, on the reverse strand, counting down.
AAATGGTTTTTTGGTTTCTCCTTATGTTGTACAGCTCCGGTGATCTTTAATCAGACTTTCATTCCTTTAGTTTGGCCTACGTATGAATAGATAGATTTGCATAGAATTTTATAAAAAAGGTTTTTCTATTCCTTTAGATTTTCAGGGTTAGTCTTAGGTAGCTTGCTAAGTATTCCCTGGAATCAAATAGTGCATCGATATTGTGTTTTTTTTTTTATTCTTCCTATTTTTAATATGCCATATGAAGAGTCTGTGGGAAAAACGATAATTTTTTTTTAATTTAAAAAAATATATTTTAGAGTCCAATATTCTTTGCTCTATTGTGGCTTATCTCGTATTTAAAGAAAAATGTACCTTAAATAGCTATCCCGTCTTTTCGTCAAATCTTAAAAAAATACTTAAGAAAATGATTTGAACCAAAACCAAAGATATCACATAAAATCATTCTTTTAAAGAAACTTGGGATATAAATTAGGAAACAGGAAAGTTACTGTGATCGTCTCAGGACCATAAATAAATAAACTACTCAGTACATACTTGAGGTCAATTTGTGTTTTATTTCTTAAATAATTTATTTTATTTGAAATGATCCACATTAAACTTGGAACATTAACTTCGTCTATATTAAACTCTGCTTCAGGCGCAAAACTTTCCATGCAACTTGGAAAGCAGCTTGAGTATTAAGTCAAGTAGAGAAGCTAAACTTCTGAAAGGTTTAATTCAGGTTGAGAAAAAAATACTGGCAAAATTATTTATATAGAAACTGGCTTTCGGTAATTTTCTTAAATTTTTATTGATATGTTATATTTCTGAACATTCCTGGGCACTTTCCTAGATATAGGGTGTTAAAAAAATTAAGTAGAAAAAACAAAGTTTTTATTAATATTGCAATTTTAACATAAATATGTCATATAGTTTAATAAAAATATTTTATTAGGTTCATTTTAAGGTCTTATTACATGTTCTTTTAGAAAAAAAAAACAATCATAAAATTTGCTGGCAGACCCTGTAAAAAGCAATATTTAAAGGTCTAATTACTTAAATATCGTTGACGAAAATACTAAAATAGTACAAAAATAAATTTAAAGAGTGTCTGGAAAATTTTATGATACCATTTTGTTGCCCAAATAAACAGATTTAAGTAAACTTAGTTAAATATAAAATTGGTTTATTCAGCAGATAAAGAGCTTCAAAAATTTAAAAAAATTTGGGTGCTCCTAAAGTTTTTAAAAATGTGCTTATAATTTAATTGTGTATGGTGTATATTCAGACCACAAAAAAATGTATTTTAATTGGTATAGTAATCGGTTAAAAAAGTAAATGTTTTTAAAAATAATGGCATTAGTAAAAAATATGATTTTCCATGCAATTAACATTTTAGATTTTTTTTTATTCTTAAAGATTTCTCGTTAAACCAGTTGTTTTGCAAGAACTAACCAAAGCGTCAATTTAGTTTAAAAAAAATTTTCCATAAGGCGTGCCCTATAAGATCTAAAATCACCAATCTATCTTATAATCATATTTATGCATAAGAAAATCCACATGTTATGAGAGATGCACATTTGCAGCGTCAACTTAGAATAACTAGTTGAGCAGGTCCTGTTGTGATTTCAGACAACTTTAGGAAAATCCGTATATAAGTTTTATTGAAGAACACAATACCAATTTTTTACTTCGGTGCGAATTATGGTATATGGATAGTACCCAACCCAAATTTGCCGTTTCCGTTTGGTTATATTTACAAGACCAATGTCATACCCAGTTTAAGAAATGAAATGATGCACAGGTAAAATGGCCACCACTTTCTCCAGATTCAAATATGCGTGAATTATTTAGTAAAGTCCTCTTTAGGAAGAAGTAAATAAGTCTTTACGTCAAGATTTCCTAATGCGAATTTTTAGACAACAGTTTTCATGATACTAAGACTTTAAAATTCAATTTTATTTTTGTTTGATGTTATCAACTATTAGATGCAAACTACCGGTCATTCTGAATATTTGCTTATGTAAAAGTTTTTTTTTTGTATTTACTTTTTCTGATTTATAAAAAACCAATAACCTTAAAATTTTTAAGACTCTATCTACTTGAGACCATAAAATGTTGTACATATATTTTTGGACACCCTGTATAAACCCGGCACTGTGGATTTACAGGTCTTTGGGGGCTGTTTTTTTAAATATAAATATTGTAATAGATGGGTTTTATAAAATATTTTTTAAAATTTTAGATGTACCAAAAACCCATGATTTAACCCTTTTACATAATAGGGCTGAACACACTCAGCTGCTATACCCCGGAACCAGGACCGAAGCGGTCTTATTGTATAAAAACTTTTCTTGCTATTAGACTCAACATATAACATATACCATACACAACTTATAACATAATACGAGAACATAATCCCATATGACTAAAGAGAAAGACCTCTTTGAGTCTAATAAGCCCATTTAAGCGATAAAGTCAAAAGCATTTTTTTGCTGTAAAAAATATATATATTATTTTCCTATCTCCTATTACATTCCTTCAGCGAGCCTAAGGAAGAGTCAGCCTTCTGAATACTAAATAGACAATCGTGTTTCTTAGAGCCAATGTCTGGAATATTTTCGAAATTATTATTATGAATTATTACTAGCAGTGGCGGCACGTGTCTTAGTATGTCGGTGGGCTGTTTTAAGCAAAACATCGGACAATACATTTTTCTGGTGTTTTTATATTCATACAAAGCATTTGAGGTGTTCAGTTTTATGTACAGAAATACAAATTTTTGTGCTATGACAACGGAATAAAAGAATAAACACAAAAAACAAAATAAGACGTTTATTATGATAAGCTGCATATTTATTTATTTTTCCAATAGACCTCTATCTTAAAATGTCTTGCATAATAACCGCATTGGTAGATTTATCAGCCTGAGTAAGCTTCATGTCTGGAATAGGTCTACCAAGCGATTTTATATCTACTTTTAGCGAGCGAAAATCGGGAAAACTTACCGTTTAAAAAATTCTGTACATTATTTGCTATTTCTTCTCATATTTAAACAGGCGAAAGCGAGGCGGTAACAAATAAAACAAATCCTCATGGAACGAATCAAATCGTATTGGCCGAAGGCGGCAAAATAAATCGCCCATTTGCATGTTAAGTACCGTATGAAATTGCTCGTCGGTGAGGGAATACGACGCAGCAACTGCAGATTCCATGCGGACGGTCACGCCGAAAATAATTCCCTTTACGTAAACCATCGGTAAGGAATATATGACGCGTATTCGAGCGACTTGGACTGGGTTTTAGGCAATTGGCAACGGGAAATTAATAAAGGTAAAATTAAGAAAGAATACCTTTTTGAATTAATTGATTTAAAACAAAATATTATTTTTGATTTATTAGTTACAGCTCTTTTGCTCTTATGGACCAACCACCACCGATTACTAGTTAATAAAATTTGTATTTTTTTATGGTTTACTATAAACTTTATTTTGTACTATTTTTAATTTTGTGTCTGCATACTTATTAACCACAACTACCACCTTAAATAAAATAATCTTTTTTTTTTTGGTCTAGTTTTTTGTGTTTTTTTTTTTTAATTTATTCTATCTATAAAAAATCAAAGATACAGGGTATTTGGTAATAGTTTGACACTTTACCTATATGGCTTAATATAGCTTATATCAAAAAATGGTAAAAAAAAGTGGTGGGGCTTGTAGGATTTCCTATCCAATTAAAAAGATGAACATGGTAAAAAATACCAAGCTGGATTTTTAAAATACAAACATCCCATTTTTTTAATCAAAATCTTAGAGTCTTTACTTTTACAAACATATATATAATACGTTAACATTTTCCTTTTAAGCTCAGGGGGACCCTCGGTCTTTGAGTTACCTTTAAGAGAGTAATATAGTATTGACTTTTTGCTTATGGCCTGTAAACCTTGAACAGGACAAACAAAACTCACAAGAATCTTTAGAACATAAATATAACAGATTGCAACATAGCTTTAAGCGTGGCAACAAGTTAAAAGATATAAAAAATTTTAGGGTCTCCTTAACGTATCATCCTTTATCATGAATTCCGATAAAAACTTAACATGTCATTTCTTTACAATGACTACAAAATTAAAGGTCTATTATAAAAAGCGATAGAATATAACTTAGTATGAAATTAATGAAACATAGAAAAAATAGCACATTTAGTGCAACCTGTTAAATAATAATTTTAAACACCAACATTTTTACTAGTTGTAAATTAAGAAATTTATTACAAAAATGTAATAAAAATTGTAATTGTGTAATTAAATTTTTCACTTAATTTTTTCATATTTATCACCTAGTTATACCTAAACTTACCCAGACATGAACTGTTCACCAATGGCCCCCTTGTATAATAGTATATTAAAGTATAAGTGGATATTCAGGTCTTTAAAACGTGCGCGATCTCCGGCTACTCCATCGTGCTTAAAAAATCGCGCGTGTTTTAAATAGAGCAAGTGCTTTAAAGACCAAATATTTTACTCTGTTTTTTTTTATTGGTTATATTTATTATATTGGACATTTTTTATTTGACGTTATAAAGTACTCATGTTAGATCAATATATTTTTTTTAAATGTCTGACATGTCCCAAAAGTCAAGGTCAAAGGTTGGCAATGTCATCTTAGACTTCACATTTCTCGTGTTTTTGATTGATGTACCATGGTCACCTTTAAAACACGCGCGTGTTTAAATGTTGGTACGCTTAGGAGTACTTTAAATAAGCAAAATAGGGTACCAAGAAAAAATTATTTGAATCAAACTGCTCGTTAAATATTCTTCTTTGACTATTACAAAACCAACACACATTGTCTGCCTAGTTCCAATATTACTTTTTTTTGCTTCGTTAACTTATTTTAGCAGGAAATCTATCGCGGTTCTGTATTCTGATTTAAGATAAATGGGTTTAATGACAAATAAATATGTAACACAATAAATGTAAAGACAATTACACAGTCAAAATCCATTGCAAAATCTTTTTTTACCTTTTGAGAAAAACACCTAATAAGTAAACATAATTACCGACTTTTTAAACAAATTGAATACATTTTTATTGTTGTAATCATGGTGACTGACTTTTTGATCCAATGCAATAAATTTTATTGGGGTATTTTTGTCCAACGAAAATAAACCGATATTAATATTTGATATTCTACTTTTTAAATAAACAAATAAAAACGAAACCCATTTACCGATTGAAAATCGCAATTAAAAATACGATCGCATCAAGCCTTAATTTTACCGAAGTTATTAAATTTTTGCAAAAACTAAAGCTCGGAAACGATTATAAACTAAATTCCTATTCCAAATATTAATTATAACTGTTATAAATTTTAATTTCTATTTTAATTTCTATCTACTTCATTATTGTTTTATTTTCTATGAAATATTATCTACTGCGTTACACTGTATAACGCTAAATATTGCAAGTTACTTTTTTTGTATATGCGTGTAAATAATTGTGCTGTGTTTTGTCCTGTAGTGGGCGATAAAAAGCTGTTAATGATGTGGCTTAGCCTTTTAAAAGTAATTTTATTTTTGCCCCAGGGCCATTGGTTACGTAGCTACGCTACTAAGTATTTGTCTTGTATTTATCAAATTAAATTAAATAAAGCTTTATTGTGCTTATTTACAAAACAAAAAGTTTTTAATTCTTATAAAAATTAAAGTAAAATGCTTCATAATATACACTAATATGGTAAGGAACCTAATTTTTTTATATCACCCACCCTGATAATAATAATCAGGTACTATGCTAATATAATATGACCAATAATAATATAATTAAAGAAAGAAGAAACCACACGAATTCAGTGAATCGTCATAATATTTCCTAATATTATAATACGCCTTTCCAATTAACAACTTTTTAACCTTTTTACAAAATTTCTTCTTCTTAAGAATCCATCTTAGTCGCTTGGGAAGTTGCTAAAAGCTTTTTAATATTACAAACTTCTGGCTGGTGTGGTTGAAAAGCTTTTTTTAATAAAATATAAAGTTTCTGGCCAGTGTCGTAAAATGAATAGGAAATGCTATAGTTTACGTAAAAAATAGCCAGATACTGACGTCAAACTATTATTATGCTTCCTGTGCATAAGACAAACTGACTTCAGTACAAAAAGGCAGAGGCGTGTTAGAGTTCTGAGGGGCAGAAATGTCCACGGCGCACTTTGTACGGGTTTCTCTTTTTTTATTACGAACACACCGATATAAAGAGATTATCGAAGCATGAGTCCCGCAAACAAATACTATAAAGCAAATGGCAAAATATACTTTTATAGCAAGACTAACATTTAACTTGTTTGTAACCGCATAACAACCAGAAGACAGCTTTCCGTTTGCTATGAGGCCCGAAGTGTGATCTTCAAACTTTAACCTTGTTAACACGTGGGTAATTAATATTTTAACTATGCATTAATTTCCACCAATTTCAAGAAGTCTGATTAACTTGAAAATTTGTATAGGGGTCAAGAACCGATGACAATACAATTATTGCATAACTTTGTTCTAATGTCCTAAATGGGATCATCGGATTAAAAAAAATAATAATAAAAATAAAAACACTTTTTCAAAATGAGAATGACCTTCAAGTTGAGTTACCTATAAGGTTTTTCTTTTTCAAATGGAATTTTGTTATAATTTGTTGGCGTTGGCCATATTAGATTTATTGACAAATATAAGATATACTTAAAATCGAAGCTCTTGATTAGGATTACTTTTAATGTTGTTTTAAAACTAAAAAATTAAAAATAAATTATAGTTTAAAAAAACTAAAAAAACACGCTTTTATAGCACACCGAAATAAAAAGAAAATAATTTTTAAGTATAAAAGGTTTGTGTTACAGTGATAGAAAGTCCAATAATCAATTATGACAAATTAATTTAAAATAAGATTAAAATCAAAATTAAGGTATTAACAAAATAATTGATTTATAGTCAGAGAGCGTGGGGTGCAGTTTACCATGTTTTCATAACTCTAATGTTGTATAGCTACGAATGACATAATTGTAACGTTTTATATCAAGCACCGCACGCTTTTTTACTATAATTTAATTATTTTGCTAATAAACTAATTTTGATTTTAATATTGTTCCAAATAAATTGGTTCAAATTGATTATTAAACTTTCTATCACTGTAGCACAAACCCTTTATACTTAAAAATTATTTTTTACTTTTTAGTTCGGTTTGCTATAACTTTAACTATTGTTTTTTTTTTAGTTTTTTATCATTACCCAAAACTACTTCATTAAGCGGACATTTAAAAGTTATAATATTATTTAAATTATGTTTAAAGCTAGGTAACTTACATAACACTACTTCTTTATTTTAAAAATGTCCTAATGACAAAATATCGTTGTGGTGTGATGTCATCAGCCAACATTGTAATTAAACCTGTGATATTCAAATTTGGTGAGTCATTTTCGTATTAGGAGAAATAACAAGAAGTCGAGAACAAAGTATTTTTACTGAATACTATTTGGCAACACAGCCCGACAAATACACCCTAAACCAGTTAAATGTTTTGCCTGTAAGGCAGTAAAATTGCTAAAGTTGCATTTCAAATTTTTAAAATACTTCTTTAATAAAATCATGTACCGCCTCTTTGTCGTTAGGTATCTGTCTATTAGAGAAAATTCGCGTTCCGGACAAAACAGTGTCACGTTACATAATAAATATTAATATGACATAGACTTAGTTAAGCGCTCTTTACTAAATCATTGTATAGGAAATTAAAGCCAGTTGCCATTACATTAGAATTTAAAGTGTTAAATAGTAATAAATGTTTATTAAATTATCTGGATTAACATAAACACAACCTAAACATACCAATGTGAAAACAGGATATGAAATTTCAACCAGTCGTTAAATATTCCGATATTTGAACTGACATCATAACGAATGTTTATACGAAAGATAATGTTATGTTTATTACTAAATGGATATGTCAATATTATTAATTGGCTATTCCCGATGTAAAAAAGTTTGATTTACAGGGTTATCTAACAAAGACTAGATAGGCCGCTTTTTTGACTCTACCTGTACTTTTATAAAAAGAACTGAAATAGCTATTTTAAATACTTTTCCTTCAAATTCAAAAATAATGATAACAAAACAATTGAACGTCAAATGCAATTGTAGGGGGTCATTTTAATATATTTTTTATTATTATTATATTATATTATTATAACAAGTTATATTATGCGATTCCTCGTATATGTTTTGATCTAAAATTACATATTTTTTTAAATGTTTATTTTCTGCACGTTTAAATTGGAAAAATAGTCGTCTACGGTGCAATTAACACTTAACAGATTAATATGAATACCTTTGAATCCTTGATGCTATTATGATTTAGACAATTAAAAAATCAATTATTAAAATTTGTTACATTTTTCACGAATAGTAAGGTTATGGTCAAAAAATTTTGTCATCTTTAGCAGTTTGGTCAGATAGTTTAAAATCTCATCCCACGTATGGCCTAGATGAGAAATCGCGCATCAAACTAATATTTGTCTTCTAATTTGGTTTTTTTTATATTTTACATTTTTTGGACAGTCTTTTATGTTGCCGTTCTAAAAATCATTATTTCCTATATTCTTTAAATTGTCTAAAGTTAAATACTTTCACGTCCAAAACAAAAATTCTCTCATTTGCAAAATGGATCCGCCTTAACCCATTTTCGACCAATGCTTTAAAATTAAAATAAAATACAAACAAAACTCATTTTTAAAAATATATTTAAGACAAAAGGTTTTTTATTTTCGCAACATTGATCAAAACCATAAGCTACAATATAACATATACCTTTTGTAAATGATAATTTTAAAAACATTGAAAATGAAGATGAACCTCACATATTCCACACATAAAAACTCTGGTGCTGGCATCTACACCTTGAGCTGCTGTTAAATTTGGTTATGATATACCCAATTTTATCAAATCGAACCTCAGGTACACTGGAAGTTAAAGGCCTGTTTCTGTTTAAGCCAGTTTAAGTTTTAGCAAATAGACATAAAGTAAAAACATTTTTATTATACTTACCTGAAAATACTACATTTTCAACTGTGTATAAAATACAGTAAATATGACATTTTCAAAACAGCGCACGGATTTTTTTTCCCGATCCCTCTTTCCGTGCGCTTATGCACAAATCCCTCCATGGAAACTGTTCATAACAACGATTTATTTATTAATGACATATTTTATTTTCTGTCAGTGAAATCTATGCCATTTTCAAAAAATAAATTCAGATTTGAAAGATAATCCGGATATTTCCGATATTATATTACGACAAGCGGCAGAAGTGAGTGCAGATTTATTACAGTGAAATCCAGGTATAGATATGAACATGAATATCACATTTTTACTGAATGGCGGACTTAGAATAGAATCAAAATTGTGAGTGACGATATTCTCTTAGTTTATTTTTCTGAAAAAGCCAAATCTATAAAGTCATCCACCTTATAAAGTCGATTCTCGATGAGTTGTTTGGCAATAAAAGAAAATACTCACAACCAATACCCAAAAACTATCGCTTTTTTGAAACGACAAGCTGCAGGATATGTACCAAAGAAATCCAATGTTCTTGCATCAGAACAAGTAACCAAATTTTTATGTGAGGCTCTAGATGGATAATATCTACTAGCAAAAGTAATTTTAGTGTTTGGCATTTTCGGCGCATGCCGCAGAGATCATTTAATACGTTTGAGTTTAGACGATGTGGAAGATAATGGACGTTTTCTTGTCGTGTTCTTACGAGATGAAAAAAATCACAGGACAAGAAGTTTTACCATTACCAATGAAAATTGCAAATTCAATCCCTGTACACTTTACCATAAATACGCAGATCTCCGCCCTAAAAATATGGAGAGTAGAAGATTATTTGTTGCATTCCGAAACCAAAGATGTTACGCTCAACATGTTGGGTGCCACACCATCAGTGGTATTCCAAAACTTGTTGCAAAACACTTAAAACTAAAAAATCATCGCTAAGGCGTTCTTCGGCTGGTAGAAAGCGGCGGTGATTTGCTAACTTTGAAAAAACACGGAGGATGGCTTTCTTCCAATGTAGCAGAAGGATATATAGAGGAGTCCATACAAAGAAAAATTGAAGTATCCCAAAAGTTGTTTAGGCCTTGTAACTTGGAAACTACAAAATCTGTAACAGTCAATTAAAAGAACCAAAACATACACGAACACTCCGCTTCAACATCTTTAGTTTAACAAAAAGACATACAAAAGGGATTGAGCTTCAACAATAATACGAATTGTACAATAAATATAACCATTAATTATAACGGCTCCATCCAAAATTAATTTTCTTAGATTTTTTTTTTTTTTATCTGGGCTATTTGGCCTTACATACTATGTGTTTTGGCCACAACTTAGATTTAATTAGCTTGTTTTTTTTTTGTTAATTTGTTTTACTGTTTTAAAAATAAAAATAAACAATCGCAATTTTCTTAAATCATTTTTTGCGATGTTCTTTGTTTATGTTGTTTTCAGGTACCTAAGTATAATAAAAAATATCGTTCATTACACGTCCAGAAATGGATTTTTTCGTTCTTGCATGACTTCCCTTGACTTGAATTGAAAATCGTCATTTTCTTACTAGTAATGAAATATACTATTTTTATCATTAACCCTATTGTAGATTTTTTAGCTCTTTACTATTACACTATCTATTGCATTCATAAATATTGACCACCACTATTTTTTTCGGCAATCACTATGCTGTAATTTCCTATCCCATTTTAATGGAGATCCACCCACGTCCAGAAATGGATTTTTTTTCGTTCTTGCATGCTGTAGCATTTAATGAGATTTAGTTGACTTAGGCCCAGTATCTTCATTAATTTATTGTCCAGATAATTTCCATGGCTATCAATTGCCACAACCCATTTTAATGGAGATCCACCCCTCCCATATGTGTGCTGTAGCATTTAATGAGATTTAGTTGACTAATAGAAACTTTCTTTTTATCCTTGCAGTTATATCCTTTTCTCCTAGTCACTGGCTGGACGTTCTAGTGATTGCTTATAAGCGTAACAATGGAGGTATCATTTCACTTAATCAAAGATATTCTTGTTTCGTTGTCATATGCAGAATCAAAGATGCCTTTTTGCCTTTTTTGAAATAGTTTTCACCTAAAGTAGGGTTACAGCGGCTGGTACTGTTTTCTTTAATAGTTCCTGTAGCAAAATATCCTTTCTTGATTAGGTCATGTCTTCGATCAGTGTTATGTTTTCGCATCAGTCAAATTTCAGTAAGGCTTGCGCACATGTTTTTTTATTACTTATGATCCAAGTTCGTTTTCTTACTACTAATCTTTTTTATTTTGGTTCCAAAGGAGTTTCTTAAATATTTGCTGCTTTACAGTAATTTAAGAGAAAAGTAGTTCCTGGTGAGCAACAAGTTACATAAATTCGAGATATAGAAAATAATATATAATATATAAATAAAATGTTGTATCATACCGAAAAAATGTACTTTAATTTATTTTAGTTAAGACATTTTTAATAACCAAAACGTCTGATCGGTGAATAAAAAAAATGTAAAAGGTGTGTTGGGTTTTCGCACTGGTGGAAAATAGATTAATGCTCGACAACATCCTGGTATCCATGCCAGCTGGTTTTCTGTATATTTTGGTCAGTTCTTCCGTTTCTGATACTGTAGATCTGACCAATTTCGTGGAAAATGTGTCCTAAGAATTGCGATATTCACGTCCTAATTTCCTCATAGACATTGTAACTCTATTTTTAGCCCTCTCACATATCTATCAGCCCATTTTTGAGTACATATCCAAACGTATGAAAATTAAATAAGACTCTTTCAAAAACGAACCAATAAATATGGTGTCCTAATAAAAAAAATAATTTTTTGTCTAATAATTTGTTTTTTTTTTTTTTTAATAATAAATAAAAATTTTTTTCGTCAAAATGGTCTTTCGTTGGATTTAATAGCAAAACAAAAACACATTTAATCTTTTTTACTAAATATAATTTGTCTAATAAATTAATGAGTAAATATGATTGGCACTCTATAAAATATTTGACGGCTGCACATTTGCAGGTCTTCATAAAAATATATGTTTTATGTATTTTCATTTAAGAATTACGGCTACTTTGTAAAAAAATGAGATTTTAATTTAGAGACTTATTTACATTATATTTGTATTAGAAAAAAGCAATTTCGTTTTGCAATATCAAAATGATCCCATAATAGTTTCGTTGGACAAATTATAATAGCAAAACAAAAACACATCTAATCTTACAACGCCAGTCACGCACTATACTAAATATAATTTGTCTAGCCAAGGAAATTAATGAGTAAATATGATAATGGCACTCTATAAAATATTTGACGGCTTTAGGACACATAAACTAAAGAGAAGAATGCAAGTTATGGTTTTGAATAAAATTTTATGAGAGCATAAAAATATATGGTTTTATGTATTTTCATTTAAGCTTAATTACGGCTACTTTGTAAAAAAATGAGATTTTAATTTAGAGACTTATTTAAACGTGAAAAATATATTTGTAGTTTGTGCCTAGAAAAAAGCAATATTCGTTTTGCTATTTTCCTCTTTATATCAAAATGATCCCATAAAAAAATATTCGGTTTTAATTTACAAGAATTTTGGCTTTTTATTTACACAAGCAATACAAACATAATATTACTTTGTAAACTGTTATTACAAATAAAGAGAACGTTTATGCATTTTGCTGACTATTTGCTGCAATCTAACCGAATATTGTACTGAACTGCCAAAAACAAGGTTGCCGGCTTAATTTTTTTTTGTGCTTTTGGCTATATGTTTAATCTGTTACTTACATACGTTTATTGTTAGACTTTCCCATATTTTTTAGATAATGTCTTAATCGCTAAGTTCTGTAAGGAAATTAATGACAATCCTAAGTTTGTTGTCCTTAAGTTCCAGTAGTTTTATGAAATAATTAAACAAATATAAGATTAATCTTTTGGCCTGTCTTTGCACTTTTTAAGTTTTTCCATCAGGTGACCCCTAGTGGCGCCGAAGAAAGATGTGGTCTTTAAAATTGTGACCTGGGACTTTGGATAACTGGACAATTTTATTGTATATCATTTCTATATATCCTGTAACCCACTTTAAAGTAACTCTACTGCTAGCAGAGAGTTACTTAAAAATCGGCTTTTTCTGCAAAACCCGGAGTGAAAAGAGCATTAAGCCTTTTAGACAGCCTGACTGGCTAACAAAATATGGTTGTTTAAATTTCCTAGTCCCCTTTCATCACATTCGGTTACACAGATATCAATTGCGGTAATCTTTGTTTAAAAGATAAACAATGATTTTCCCAGGTCGAGACTGTATAATCCAGCCACAACTCTTTTTCCATTTAAGATCAATTTATGTAGCAGATTAGTAAGCCACTTTTCAGTTAAGGTATCCTCTTTCCCACTGATTAGCAACTTTGGATAAAGAAAGGAAATGTTGAAAAACGCCCTGTATCTCCGTAGACGAATCAAGTTAGCTGCGGTCTTTTTTTACTGTTGCAATTCCTTCGAAAATTGAACTCGAGAACGTGCCGTCAGCAGGGCCGTTCTTATCAATTTTGGCGCCCTGGGCTATAAACTAATTAGCGCCCTATGGCCTAGGCATTAAAATTTTTAAAAATGATTACTCTAATAATTTATTGCAGCTATAAATAAAATTAGTTTGTACGATGGAGGTCCCGTTAACCTACATTTCATTTTTAGTTAAAATACACGGAGCTTAAGGATAACAAAAATATATTAATTTGATGCCAACATGTTTAATTTTGACGATGCATTTGTAATTAATGACCCTGGAACCTTGCCTGAACATCGAGGTAGGTAGATAGGTGAAGATGGGTATGCGTTCTTGCTTGCAAATAAATCCAAGTAGGACATTTCAACAGGGCTAGAAAGTACATGGAAAAACATTTTTTGGCAATTTATATTTATATATAGCTTTACTATTACTACAGTGCCGGGTCGACCGTCATTAACTTATAGCAAATGCATCTTCAAAATTTAACGTCCTGGCAGGGAAATCGAAATTTGCCAGTAAGAACCCCCATGGCGCCTTTTTTCTCTCTGGGTTTGCCCTAGGTTGGTCCTGGGCAAGATACTAAGCTTTTTCCTAATGTCCAAAAATTACTCAAAAACTACACAAGTACTCGTCAATTAATAGGGTGCTCGATAAGTTTTGACCTTTAAATAACCATAACCGTTCTCCTGACGAAAAACTGACCCAGGATTCAGATTCAGGGCGCCGAAATACCTGGGGATACCATGGTCCGGTCAAATAGTCAGCACTTTTACGCTTTTTTTATTTAAAGAATTTCTTTTAAAAAATTATTATTTTATTTTAAGGCGGTTTCTTACAAAGAATTTAAATTAAATCCATGGTAAAAAATGCAGCTATTTGCAGAGATCTTTAGAAACGTTCGTTTACCTAATTGTCTGTAGCCCAAACAGCGCATAGGATTAGTATGGCCCCGGCGGTCAGCTTTGCTCTACCTCTTGTAGTTTTCCCGATACCCAAAAATCTATTGAAAAGGTGCCACTCTGTACAGTCGTTTAACAAAGTGAAATCACCATAATGTGTTTTTTTTAGAACACTTAAAAATGTCTTAAATTTAAACAAACGACATACAATTTACATTTTCTTAATCGGACGGACACCTTATTAATTGATTTGTTTTGAAAAGCTTTTAATTTTCAATATAAATTTTATTAAAAAGTTAATTGTATTTATTTCTAGTAACAAAAAAATTAATTTGATTTATAAGAGAAAATAGCGATTTAAATTAAAAAATACATTAGGGTAATAATAAATACCTAAAATGCCAAAAAACAAAAAGCCAATGTTCTGTTCTAGCTAGCTTTTATTACTATTTTTATTACATATTTTTTATAAATATAACACATATCATTAAATTAGGTTTCTTGTAAAAGATAAAAAAAAATGGTTTTGGTTAAAAAAAAACAAAACTCTTTTGAAAGCAAACCACTTATATGTCCAATGAAAAAATGTTTATTTTATAAGGTATTTCTCTTATCTTAATTTAAATTGTTTTCTGGATTTTTTAGAAATCTTTAGAAACATTCGTTAACTCAATTGTCTGTAGCCCAAACAGCCCATAGGATTAGTATGGCCCCGGCCGTCAGCTTTGCTCTAACTCTTGTAGTTTTCCCGATACCCTAAGAACCTATTGAAAAGGTACCGATCTGTACAGTCGTTTAACGAAGTGAAATCACGATAATGTGATTTTTTTAGAACACTTAAAAAAATGACTTAAATTAAAACAAACTAATGTTTTCTGGATTTTTTAGATTCTACGGAAAAAATACGAAAGGTCTCTATTTCACAATTATTTTTAATGCGCCAAATGACACAAATAGGTGTTTTTTTTTATATTAAAAGCGTTTTTGAGAAAAGAACTCTTCTAATTAAAAATTCAAAAAAAATTGTAAAATGCGAATTTTTATTTCTTAGGACTTAATTATATGTTTAAGCTTTAGGATTTATGTATCTGCAGAGCTTGATTTGCTCAATTTAAGAGGATTTTTTTTAAATGCCCTGATGACGCTTTTTCACAGCTGGATAAAACAATGCAGTGATCGGAAACCCATTTTTAATAGATCAACGTATTATTTTATGACATGTTAATATGAACCTAAAATTAAATTTGTCCAGTTTGGTGAAGTTTAAATAACTTTGATTGCCAAAATAATAACGCTGTGTTAATTTGGTACATATAAACTGAAAATACGATTTACCTACAAATCGCACTACTCTACTGCTATCTTTTGCGCACAAACGAAATTTGCTGGAACCATCCTTTTAACACCAGTGACACTATACGTTCGAAGTAATCAGAAGGACGGGTTCAAAGTTACATTAATGAAAATTAATGTTAAAAATTAATTACAGTATTTTATTTAAAAAAATCAGGATTTTTCAATACTTCTTATCATTTTTGGCGTTTTTCCAAGTAATTTATTCTAAAAATGCAATAACCCAAACGTGGTATCACCCATAAATGCCTTAACTACCCATAAAAATTAAGAACTTCCTAAGTCAGAATGGCAAATACAAAGCAAAACAACTCTCCTAATAATGTTGTTGCCATTAAAGATTTTAAACCGATGAAATGTGCCGCGTTTAAATAAAACTTTATATATAAAACTTGGTCCTTCGGTCGAATAGGTCTAATTAAGCCGAAATGAAAATACATAAAACCAGATGTTTTTATGTATTAGGGAGTTTTTTATTATTTCTTTTTCTTTTCCCGTAATAAAACCTTTCATATAGAGCAATTAGAGGGATAGAACCTCATTTATTGTTAGTGAGAATAATTTTGGTTTAGTGTATCCTTTTTTATATTTTTATATGTTTTAATTAGAAAAGAACCTTTTCTCGTAATAAACACACTAATTATATTGGGCGCTGCTAGTTTAAAAGACTTGATACTTTTTCATAATTTGGAATGGTGGTGTTCAGTAACCAACCCACTGTTTAAGGACATATGAAACGGTTTTATTTACATTTAAATTGTTCGACAACAATATGAACCACTCAATACAATTTTTTTCGCGATATGGATATTTGCCAACACTGGTTTAATACTGGCAACAGTGCACTAACCATGTAATCTTTTGGGCCAAAACCAACAGATTTGAGGTATCGTTTGAGTCTTGAGTCGTGAACTTCGAGATTATACCTCGCAAAAGAAGCCTTGCCGCTTCGGTCGGCAGAAGGCAGAAGGTCAGCGGCTTCAAAAAGTCGGGTCTGTTTTTGGACAACGTTGACCGAATGAGGGATATAGTGGATTAAACATCGAAAACCCCGGCACTCACAGTCTCTAGTACTCAGGCTTCATACAAGCCTTTATGGGCTGGTATAAAGATTAAAAAAATATTTTACTTTTAAGAAAGAAACATCAAGACCCAGTTTTGCATGGGCGATGTTGTGAAAAATGTGGTTTGGTATAAAGAATTTTTTTTATTTTTAAACTCAACTTAATATTTTTACTATTTTAAAATGAATCAGTTAATTTTATTTTAAAAGTTTCTTTGTTCCTGTTTTTTAGCTCAAATATAAATTGACATCATTTTAATAAAAGACCAAAACAGGTCCAGTGAAAAAGTTTCTTTTTGTTCACAATCTATGCAGCTGTAAGTCCTATAATGCAACAATAACCAAAGACTCCTGTTAACGGACGCCTTCACCAAAGGGACAAGGAAGCTTAAGAATCAAGAAATTTCAGGCACAAAGAAGCTCACGCTTAAGAAAACAATCTTTAAGGCTGATTAAGCCCTAGGGGGAACAAAAGAGCTTACAGAGAAAGACTGATAGCAAATCTCAAAATGACCAACAACAAGACAACCTATGCTATATTTGTGGAGAATTTTCCAAATTCGTCACCTGTAAAAGTCACAGGTCACAAACAGTTAGATGTGGTGTTGCAACTAAAAGTATCAGTATACATATGGCAAAACACAGCGATGAAAAAAAAAATTACTTGTGAAAAATGTGGAAAGGCGTTTAAAATCGCACGGACTCTTAAAATACACGATCTGGTCCATACTGATGTCAGTCAACACAAATGTCCGACTTGTGAAAAGCGCTTCAAAAATCGCTTTAATCTTAGAGTTCATATGAGGAGTCACATGGATAAAAAACCTTTTGAGTGTAATCTGTGCGAGAAGACTTTTACTGCGATCATTTAAAAACCCACAAATGATTACTTTTGAAATTATTTATTTTTATGGAAATAAACTAACCTCTTTTCTGCTATTTTTGCAACAAAATGCCTCATTTTTTCTTATTTCCTTTTTTCACCCAGTTGTGCCTTTATGGGCTGGTATAAAGATTTTAATAAGAAAGAAACATCATTATAAAGACCGGGTCAGTTCTATGCAGCTGTGTTCTACAAAAACCTAAGAAAAAAAAAACCGCGTTAAACGGATTTAGGCAGCTGTTGCTGGTCTCAAGATTTTTTTTTTTTTAGTTTTTACCTTTCATCTACGCCGAAACTACGTTATCGTTATACTTTTAACTCAGTTACTTAATAAACCATTGTACATTAATTTCCTATTTTAAAATAAATCAGTTATTTTTATTTTAAAAGTTTCTTTTTGTTCCTGTTTTTTATCGGCTCAAATATAACATTGGCAAGTTGTGCGAATATTTTAATGTAATATGGTAAACTCCAGTTTTTTCCAAAACAACAAACCCGTTTTCCTTAATTTAAAGAAAGCTGAAAAACCACAATCTCACGATACCGCAGAGTTCTAGGTTGCTAACTGGCTGTCCTAGAATGCAACAATAACCAAAGACTCCTGTTAACGGACGCCTTCACCAAAGGGACAAAGAAGCTTAAGAATCAAGAAATTTCAGGGACAAAGAAGCCCACGCTTAAGAAAACAATCTTCAAGGCTGATAAAGCCCACCTAACCTTCCCTCGAGCAGCGTTCTATGGATTAGGAACACCTAGTGAAGCTCTTGGCATGACAAACCTTAACTTCATACCCGATAACTAAATTTTTCCATGATTGTTACCTATCCTACCTTAGAATGGATAATTACCAATTTTTAAAACATTTCAAATTTATTAAGCCACTCCATCACAGGTTTATTTCGATAATTTTTTACCTGCTCTCAACTGTTTTTAAGTTTGAGGATAAAAATATATCTTTTCAATTGTCAACCAAGCTCCCTTAGGAAAAACCATTGTCGTATTTTTAAATCATATTTTCTGAAACTACCCCGCCACTGGTCATAATCGATAATTTGTGAACTATAACTTCATTTTGTAACATGAAATAATTCGTTTAAATTTACAACCAAGCTTCTCTAAGGATATGTATTAGCCATTTTACTAATTCAAACTTCTAAAACATTCTTCACCAAACTTTGCATTCTTTTATTATACCTTTTTATTTCCTCGCAATATGTTTTTTATTTAATACTATGGTGGGCATAAATACTAATTTATTGCTAGTGCCAATACTTTTTGTTTAGTACGTGTGTTTGCTAAACTTTTCCTCTTTTTTATTCGTTGCGGCCATGCTAAATCTGAATTAAGGTAACTCTGGTAATGTGTTTTATGTTTGTGCATTTTTTTGTACTACAATACAGTTTTTTAATTGTTTTATTATACGGTTGCAAATTTGCAATTACGTACTAACTAAATCTGTGTTTTTTATTTCAAGCCGAACTATTGTACACCTTAAACTTACAGTGGATTTGTAAAGAAGATAAATTCGTTATAAATTTAAGGTATAATTTTTAATAAAAAATCTTGGACTCGTAAAGTTTCAATACTTTTAGCGCATTTCTCACATATAATTGATATATACAGGGCGACTCCTGTAGGAGTTATGACATCATCGATATTTTTTTTAATGGTAACCTCCATTTTCCATTACGGGGCTCAAAACTACATATTTATTTACATTGAATTAAAAAATACTTATTTTTTTAAAAATAAAAACTTAAAACAAAAATTAAATGACTAAATTAAGGACTGTGGGCTGCCTGAGAGTAGCCAAAATTTAGTATGTTTTTTAATTTAATATTTGTACTATTTTTAAAACACAAAACACTATTAGTTCTTAATTAATAAAAAAACCATTTAATATAAACGAAAGCACAAAAAAGTTATTTTTAAGATTCCTTTGTAAATGTGATAGGTGAAACTTCCAGACCATTAGCCAAACGCATAAAACAACATAAATCATACATTAAACACACAAAATTTCACAAATCATTTAATCAACATGAATTTAATAACAACTACATAATAAACTGGAATACTTTTAGTATTTTAGAAAAGGAAACTGGCTTAAAAACACGTAAAATAAAGGAAACTGAATTAATATTATTAAATAAAGATAAATGTGTAGCATCAAAATCTGTTAATTTAAATAATACATAGTTACCCATGCTTGATGTTAAAGTAATTTCGAGTAAGCTTAAAATTAATTAACACAACACACCACCTTTTTTGTCTTTTTTAAAATTACAAATATACCGGTCAAACAAACTTATATGTCATTTATGACAAAACTTCATAAATAATTAAAAAGCTTTTAAAATTTCCCAAACCAAAATTTCTTAAAAATCTAGTTATAATTTCTATTTTGTTTTTCTTTTAATTTCATTTTGATAATGGTGGCCGACTTACTACCGAGAAGTAGATTAGTTTTCTAAATTGTTGGGGGTTTATCTTTTTTTTTCTGTTTCAGGCGACTTGCTAGTTCATAGGAGCTAATGGGGCTGAGCTGGCTCAGTTCGCGATACCCTGGGACTAGGACCAAAGTGGTTTCATTTTCTAGAAAATTTTAAGGCAAGTAATTCCAACAAAAACATACCAAAGAACTAAATCATAAATCTGTCACAAAACTTTGGAACGTAATTAGTAGCACAGATGATAAATAAATAAATTCTTTTTGAACATTTTTAACAACTTCAGGGGATATAAATCGTATTTCGTGACAAATTCTTTCTTTGAATTATCTGGCCTACTGACGTACATTTAACTTTTTAAGTACCTTCATAGAAAACAATTTAGAGATGTTAAATCTGGACCTATTAAAATAGCCGTTAAAGGAAGCTATCATCTTGATGAATTTCATTAAGCAATAGAACTACTTTGGTTTGGTTATGCATTCTCTCTCTCTCTCTCTCTCTCTCCCAATTTTTTTCCTTGATAATCACTTTAAATACGTTGCTTTGATATAAAGATTTTTTATCTATACCATATATACACCAGAAATTATAGTCGGAACTATACCCATTTGTAATTTCGTCATCTTTTGTTAAGTATGAGTATCTTTTAAACAGCGGTGACAACAAACTTTTGAAAAAAAAATGATGTCCGATGATTATTCATTTTTTACATTTTTGGTAATGTGAAGAATCCGTCACTGTCAATATTAGTGTGTCAACTTGTTGTTGAAAGTTATTTTAAAAAGTTTTAAATAATGCCAAGAAAAAGGTAAAATAGTTATAATGTTAATAAAATGAACAATCGCAGCTGATAATTTTAAATATCTTGGCTTTTTTTTTTTTTTAACTGAATAAGAAACAATTCCAAAACGGACTCGCACTTTAAATTGAAAATGTAATACGGCGAGCCGCAGATGCAAAAAAATTAAGCCCATTGGATAAAATCGGATCAGGATTACGCTTTCAGTATGTCCTCCAATACCGTAAAAGCAAAATTACAATTTATCTGAAAAATATAATTTGGGACATAATTTATTCTATGTAAGCCAAAAATAGAATATGTAACATTGGCAGCAATAAGACAAAAGTTCTGGGAAGGAATTGAATATTTTGAGTTTTTCATCTATTTCTTAAGAAGACGAATCTATAGAAAAAGCTATAATGAAAAAATCAAATAATAGAAAATATTTAATGGACTTGCCAGATATTATTCTTAAAAAAATATTTTCTTTTAAGAAAATATATCAAAAATAAAATTAAGATGTTCATTTTTGTTTAATATTTATGATTAATCATAATAATTGTTAAGTGTTATTAAGTTTGTTAATAAACAAATATTACAATATTATTTTTATTTTTTTAAATTACAAGTGTATGGAAGAATGTAAAAATCATAATATACTGCTAAATCGTCATTATTTGTTAATTTCTGAACCTATAAAACATATCACGCAATTAATTTCTGAACGCGGTAGCAAATTTTGATTGACAAAAATATCTATTTACACCATGCGTTTTTTCTCACTTGGATGACGTAACCACAAATGGGTATAATTTCGATTTTATTGGCCTCAAGGAAAACACTTTGGTAAAAAAGATCATTTTGGGATTTGTGAAAAAAGTTTTTTTTTTGCAGCGCTTCCAGAGAAAAATCTAAGTTTTAAAAGCAAATCCTCTTGTTGGTATTTTTTTCGTAAATTTAAATAATTTTTATTGTCAAATCCTAAATTTCACCAAATTATCTGTGTTTTTTTTTTAACCATAGCCACTGAAAATTTTTTCACTCAACAATTTTCTTATGTCAATATTTCAGATTTGGATTTAGAAAAAGACTAACCATATTAGGTAGGGACTCCGATGTCCGGCTTAAAACCGTATCGAAGTCCCCAAGTTGTTTAAAAAAGAAAGCTATTATAATGCACATTGAGAAGCTGTAAAATTCAATCCTAAAATCCAGATGTATCGGTTTTTGTCAGTGCCTTTTTTGTTCTCACGAGCTCTTGACCGCCGCTTGGTCAACGTCACCACGTGTGATTCTGAAAAAAACGGTTATAAAAATCACTCCAGACACCGAAACTATCAGGTAACCAAATAAGTTCGTGCGGTTGCTTTATATCGCACATTGCCATAAATATTGTTTATGTTGTTGATCGATAGCGATTATTTCTTACCTGCTGTCACTTTAGTATGAATCCTTCTTTTTTCACACACATAAAAAGTTGCTAAAAATGGTTACATTCCTAGTTTTATTTATTAAAAATGGCAACGAATAAAACAGTAATTCAAAGTTGTTTACTGTATGAGTACAAACTTGGTACAAAACATGCAGCGGCGGCGCGAAAAATATGTACCGCAAAAAAATTTCTTCGAGAGATCTCAGTTTAAGCAATAAACCGAGCTCAGGGAGACCAAATGGACGCAAATTCCAGGACAACGTGCCAAGAATTTGCAGAAATGTTCAATGTGAGTCCTAAAACTATTTGGTTGCATCTTCATCAGCTAGGAAAGCCGTGGAGGTTAAGCAAATGGGTCCCACATAAATTGACAAATAATAACAAATTAAGTCGTCTTACCATTTGTTCAGCAAACATTTCACGCAACGCTAATTAACCATTTTCTAATCGTTTATCAACCTGCCATGAAAAATGGATCTTGTGTTCGAATTCTAAGCGTTCGTATCATTGTTTGTCGCCTACTGATTCGGTACCACACACGCCCAAGGCTTCCTTGCACCCACACAAGGTTTTGTTGTGTGTTTGGTAGACAGCAACTGGAATTGTTTATTATAAGTTTTTGGAAAGGGGCCAAACCATCACTGCTAACTTGTATTTGTAAGCAGCTTTAACGAGTACAAGCAGCACTCATCTAGAAACAGCTTTTTTTGATCAATCGGAAAAAGTGATATTCTTGCAGGATAACGCAAGCCTCATACCGTAAGAGTGACCCGAGAAAAAATTTCTGAACTCGTCTGGGAAACGTTACCGCACCCGCCATATTCTTCCGACATATCGCCAAATGATTATTACCTTTTTTTGTCTCCTGACAACTGTCTGAGGCACCGACAGTTTACAACTCAAGATGGTGTAATAAATGCAGTCCGTCAATTTTTTGACTCCAAATCCAGGGAGTTCTACAATACCGGCATACAAAAATTGGTTCCACGTTGGCAAAAGGTCATTGGGTGTGATGGTAATTACTTCGACGAATAAATAGTGTCTTATTGTTTCGAGCTTTTTCTCAATAAAAATTTATATTTTTCTAGCAAAATCGCACGAACTTATTTGGTTACCTGATACACGTTCATAATACTCTAAATGGTGGGGTCTCTTCTTGATCCCCCAGGGTTAAAATCGGTCAATACGGCTCTGCCAATCGCCCTGCCCGGAAAAAGCCTTGTAGCTCTTAATCGCAAGACTTCACTGGTCGGAGGTCAAACCGAAACCGATCTTAATATTTAATGTCTATTTAAATTACTTTGGTGGTATTTGAAACATAAGAATGAGTTATTAATGTAACCTTTTAAATAAACAATCTTTAATAGTCGAATTCAGGACTGATAATTAAAATAGGCAAAAAAAGTTTAATTAATTTTAATAATGAAATTTTTTTGACATTGTAGTATATTATGTAGTTAGTTTAGTCATAATATCGCTTTAATTACCTTGCCTTTTAAAACTATTTTTTTTTATAAATTGCATATGATAGGCATTGATCCTAATTTTAAATTTTGAAATAAAAAATACTCCTCCGAAACTTCGTAAGTGGATTCATTTTCGCCAAACCTACAACTTATTTACCTATGAAAGTTCAGAAAATTGGGGCGTTTTTGATATAGCATGCGTTAAATATGGTAGTATGGTTAAATATTTAGGTAGTGGGTCAGGGCAAGAGACCCTTGATTTTTGTAGGTCAGTATAACCCTAACATTTTACTATTATTTGTCGAGCAATTCTGCAAAAATCAGCCGTTATTTATTAATTACATAACACTATGAATTTGACATGTTGAGGGGTCTTGTTAATTGAGCGAATATTTTTGTAGGTTAATATATTTTCCGATGTTTGCATAATTTTATAAGTCAAATAAAAAAGAGAGTTATTTTTTAAATTACATATAGATCGTTAAATTAACATGTTTGACGCATGGCACATTAAAAACGCTCCAATTCTCAGTATTTTTAAAAATGAAAAAAGTTGTAGGTTACGGTAAAATGAATCCACTTAAGAAGTTTTAGACGAGTATTATTTATTTTTATATTTAAAGTTGGGACCGATAAACATGAAACTTTCTCTTCAAACGTCAGCAAATACCTCATTATTCGACTATGTAGGCGGCCGCGACGTTTTATTTTTTCTCCTTCGGAGCTTTACTTTTTACTTTCCCCCCGTCGGAGGAAAAAGTTTTATCATGGCAACATAGATACAAATAAACAACAAAACAAGCGTCAACAACTCAATATTTATCAAACTAAAAACAAAACTAAAATTTTTATTTATTACCCCATTACTTATCAATACGAAATTATCACGCAATTGAAGACGCAATTAAAAAAAATTATATTATTGACAGTGTTTATTGACAGCTTTATGTTACATTACTATTGCAACTATTATACACTGACACCGGTCTAAGCCGCCTTGCGAACCCACTTATCTTTAATAATTATTATAACTATTAAAAAAATGTTTTTAATTAATTTGTCGACGTTAAAAAAACAGCATATTTTATTTAAAGAAAAATTTTACTTTTTACGATTTGCTCTCCATTACCAGCCTTACCCCGTTCGGCTGTTAAACACGAGCGCGCCATGAAAAGTATCACTTTTCCTCCATATAAAGTTATATACTATTTTATAAAATATATTAAAAAAACATAATAAGGTCTAAAATAACAAAGACATTGAATAGAGAGCATTGTAATTCAAATTTCAAGGATTATAGTATTTGTATAGGGTAAAGGAAGTCACTTCGGAAGTTAATGGTAATTCCAAGTTATACAACTGCATAGACTATAGGGGTAATATATATTAGATTAGAACACACTGGCATGAAATGAACTTATAAACTGAAGTTTAGTATAAACTTTACGTACATTTCCGACAGTTTGATATGGATATACATATAGAGATTAAACTAATTGAGTTTTACTAGTTAAAATATTGTTTAATAACATACCATGTCTATTTATTGCTGCAGGGCTCAGTTCTTGAAGAAAATAGGGATGTGTTCTTTAGTGTCCATATTTAATTATTCAAGTTAATGCTACATTATTGACTGGATGTTAAAAAATAATATATTGTTTTATGAGGAGTAAAAATGAAAATTTTTGTGGCAAGGCTGTACGTTTGTCGGACATTACAGGCTAGCCACAAATAATATTATCTTTAAATAAACAAATTATTAATAGTCAAAAGTACAGAAAGCCAAGTGACTTATTATAGGTCTTTTTTTGGTGTTACTATGATTACCTATTGATCGTCAGTTTGCTCCAGTTAGAAACAAAAAAAATCAACGATTTTTACAATAGTCGTTAAATTGTGTTTGAAGATTGAACGTATGTGTTTATTATTTTTCAAAAGTTCAATTATTAGGTCTAATTCCAAAGATTCCAGGGCACAAAGTATTTCCCTAGATGTATTGGAAATCGTAAAGGCTATAACCAACGGAAGTCAACTGCTGTTTACAAAACTTCGAACCGTCGTTTTATACAAGGGAGTGATGAAAAAAATATAAAACATTTTTCTGAAGAAGTATTATTAACATATTTTTCGGAAACTAGAAGAAGTATAAAAAGTTCTACTACGTAATCGCATTATTTAATGATACAAGCATAATAAATATCGGACAGAAAATTGATATTAGCAGGAACCCTAAACTACGTGTTTTTTTTTGCTAAAACAGGGTGAAGCCCATAGGCCTAATAAGTTAAATGTCTAGTAGATCAAGTAAATAAGTTTTTAGCTAAGGCTCTATATAAGTACTATGTGGCAACATTAATACTTAAACAGCAAAACCTAAAAATCAAGGTGTTTCACTTTAATAGGAGATGAGTATTTGAAACTATATAGAAAATATGCCACTCTTTGTCTAGCTGGTTACAATAAAAACATATTTTTTTAAGTACCACAATGGGGTATACTATCGAATGGTATTGCGGATACACAAGATTGGCAGTGTTGCAAAGAAGCTTGCATCCTAATTAAAACGATAAAATGTATCAAAAAGGTGATGCAGACGTATTTAAGCGTTTTTTTGTGCCTGATCTATGCATAAATTAAAGGCTTAGAAATTATTAAAAAAAAAAACGTTTTGCTATTATTTTTCCTTTATGTTACCTAAAATAAACTTTCTACTTTTAAGACATTTTTGTAGCAATTTTGTCAGATAAGATACCCATTTTGTTACGAATTTAATTATTGTAAATTATTTTAATTGTTTATTTTTATAGAACCCTATTAGATAATAATAAATAAAGAGCATTTTTTTTTTTTTTTTTAGATAAGGGAGTTTGTTATAGTTTACTACAAATGTTTTGGCCTGAAAATAATACTCTTAAAGTAACAAAATTATCATCTTACGCTTTGTGGTTCTTTGCTTAGACGCATTATTATTATTAATAGGACAATAGCGTTTCATTATTATGATTTTATATCTTCGTAAAACCAAGCAAACAACTAACTAACAACACCGGGTATTTTTGTCACTTTGTCTTAAGCAAAAAAAAAATCAATGATTAACACTCTTGTGTCAGCATTCTTGTGCCAATAAACGAGATGTCATTTAAGTTAAGACCTGGTTTAAGGCATTTTATATATTTTTAGAGCAGCGATCAGGGATTTGGCAACAAACCCAAGAAACTTGTTCCAGTTATGTAAAACATACAAAAAATATTTGTTGTTGATCTTTTGTGATAAAATACGTACTTCCTGTCATGTAGAACTTAATATTTTTACATATTCTTTAAAATGTTTAAATTAATAATTTTTTCCATTACCTACCCACAACCCAAAGAAGTAATAACGGTGTTTAACTAGAAAAGAGAGGTTTCCTTAAAGGTGTTAGACAATGTTATGGTTTAAATAATACTAAAATCTTGAAATTAATTTTTCTGTATTTTTTACTTGGTACACAAACAAAACGGTTACAATGAAAGACTGATTAAGGAAACGACCAATAAACCTTAGAAAAAGACAAAAGACTTTAATTAAGACAATACTCAACCAAACAAAATATTTATGACAAATCCGTATATAAAAGAGATTTTAGAAAAGATCCGCAGCATCGTGGACAAGTGTGCTAATAAAACAGCGTTTCAATGCCAGACCACTACTAAGGCGAGATTGGAAAATAATATTTCTAAATAAGGACTGTATCTATCGAATATCCTGTAAATGCGATGATGTATACATTGGGGAAAGAAGGAGGTCCCTTGAAATTAGAGTTAAATAACTCATAAACCATACCGAACGAGATGAAACGTCGAGGTCGGGGGTTGCCGAGGATGCATTGTAAAAAAAACGCCTTATAAAATAATCTGAAGCAAATACTATTTATAAAAAACCCACTAAAAGAAAAGAAAAAATTAAAAAAGCTGAAATAATTCCAAACAACCAGAATGTATTTAGCAAGCCTAGTATTAACATCCCGAATATCTGGCTGCCGTTGTTGAACAGTAAAAAATCGGTCGAGCTTGGGTAAACAACAAATATATATAAGTGAAAATGGTTGGAGATACAAATATATATATATATATATATATATATATATATATATATATATATATATATATATATATATATATATATATATATATATATATATATATATATATATATATATATATATATATATATATATATATATATATATATATATATATATATATATATATATATATATATATATATATATAAGTGAAAATGGTTGGAGATACATCACCAATCAACACGTTGTGTATCAATAAACAAATAAAGACAATGGAAGTCCATGATTTAAGTGTTATAGAAGAGAGGGGTTTGAAACCTTTTTTGGGGAGAAGTTGTACGTGCGGCGCTCTGGCTTGTCGAAAAAATGTCCGTGTCATAAGCAGTTTGAAAAAGTTAAAATAGAAGTACATTTTGTTTTAAAACGATTGCCGCTATACAATCCTGCCTGAAATTTTTTTCCTAGTAGTAGGTGCAGAAAGAATGTGCGCACTCTGCCTGACCTTATGTAAATATGATTACGGGCATATTATAAGGCACAAAAGTAACTGTAGAAAGAGGCCGTTGTGATGTCTGGCAATAACTGAATAAGGGATATTTGGAAACATCTATAAGGTTATCCAAATTAAGTGTCGGTCATTGGTTACTTTGTTATTAGCCAAAATACAAAATTGTTTAAATTGGCAAACTAGTGGCATTTTTAACGTTTTTTGAGATTAAGGCATGCAATCAAGTTTGGCGAGAGCCAATTTTGTTTCCATCGTTAAGTTTCATTCAATAAAAAATTAAAGAGAAGTATACCATTTAACTAACTGTATAAAAAAACAAAAAAACTTTTATCAATGGAAACGGAAAACAAAAGTGATATTTTTTAAACTATAAAATATAATAGAAAATAAAAGAGTATCTGTCGTAATATAACAAACAGTAAAATTTTTAAAGATAAATAATGGCAATAGTTTATAAAAAAAAAAAAAAAAAAAAATTCTGTGCCTAGTTTTATGTCTGGTAAATATAAATTTTGTCTAATATGAAGGACTTTATAGAGATAACAGATAAAATTGACGTGCCCTTTTTACTTATGGTCAACCTTAGATAAGTTTTTATAAGTTTTAAAAAAGATCGTTTGCGATTAGCATTTATTATTAAAATAATAACTAATACAGGTTGTTCGAAAAATAGACGAATATATTGTAATGGGCGATTCCTTGTTTAAATTATGAGAAAAAGTTTCCATAAATATGGGTCCGGAAATGCACAGTTTTCAAGATACAGAGTGATAACTTTTTTAAAAAATATTAACTTTTTATTAATATTTAAAAAAACATTTCCTTGATTCTTTTCAAATTTGGCAATAATATTTGTTGTATTAAGAGGCTAATTAAGCCTTAAATAGATTAAAATTATAAGGTCCAGTGGCGTCCCGGGGGCATTTTAGCGAATAAACTTGTCAAAAAAATGTACTCCACTGCCTTTTTTGCAACTTTAATATTTGTTGCTTGATTAAGCGTCTAAAAATACAACTTCTTCAACTTCTGTATTTTTTTCGTATCTTACTTCGTTTTCGAGAAAAAAAAATAAAAACCGTTTTATTTCATGCCACTGGACAAAATTGTTTTATTAATTTTTGCTAAAAAAATCACAGGTGCCCTGGAAAACAAAAAGTCAAAAAAAATTCTAGAAAAGAGTTTTAGTGCAACAACACCTTCTCACTCGACGAATGATTGAACGACGAACTCAAGCTAAAATTCGAGGTCTATTTCTCACTTCTTCGCAAACTTTTACAATTTTATTTCTTCACTCTTCTATTGTTTGTATGGGAGTGGCGTAAACCAGAGTTTTAAGGTGTCCCCATAAATAAAAATCTATTGGATTTAGGTCAGGGGAGCGAGGTGGCCATTGAATTAATCCACCTCTTCCATCCCAATTTTTCCCAAAGGTGTTATTTAGATGAGTTCTAACAGCTATACTAAAATAAGGAGAAGCTGCATCGTGCATAAAACTTATTCGATTAAGTACCTTTAGAAGAAACTCTAAAGTAAGATTTGCCGTTTAATCTTAAGGGTAAAAAGAAGGGCCCAATTAAATTGTCACCAACAATACCCATCCACACATTTAAAGGAAATTGTTCCTGGTGACAACATTGTACGTAAGCATGAGGAAATATATTTTTGATTTTCTTCACTTCATACATGAGTGTTATGGATATATTGAATAATATCATCCCGACACATACGAAAGTACCAGCATTATTATTATTATTATCATTTTGTTAAGTCCGTAAACAAAGGTACATGAGTTTTATTAAAATATCTGTTATTATTAATGGTTTTATTTTCGTGATACCATTGGCAAAACTGCAAACGGGGCAGAAAATCTCTTGGTAGTAATGCCTGCACACGTTGAACATGATACGGATACAAAAGTTGTTTGGAGAGAACCTGCCACACAGTGCTGTTGGAATGATCATCCCCTGATCGAGCTGCTATAGTCCTGGTACTTATACCAGGATTTTGTTCTACGGCACGTAAAACTGCCTCCTCAAACTCAGGCGTTCTTACGAACCTCAACCGGCCTCTATCATTGGTGGGAATGGCAAAACTTCCTAAATAACATTTTTGTCAAAAATATTACAAAAAAGAAATAAGAAAATTTACCTCTTTCCCGTAATCTGCCGTTGGGGAAACACTTCTGCATACAGGTGCCTCGCTGCATAACACTTACTGTAAGCCCGTGCATATTTTTTAAATTATTAATAAAAAAATAATATTTTTTTAAAAAGTTATCAACCTGTATCTTGAAAATTGTGCATGTCCGGACCCATGTTTATAGAAACTTTTTCTTATAATTTTAAACAAGGAATCGCCCATAAACATATCTCCGTCTATTGTTCGAACACCCTGTATATAAATACATTATAGTTGAATCTGTAAAATTTTCTCGTGCAAATTATTTTCTTCTTTATCTCCTTTTTTATTAAATAAAATCTCATTAATTCTTCCAAGTTTTTACAGGACACTAATGTTTGCGGTTTTTTAAGATCATCTTTCAAATAATATAAAAATTTAAAAGAGGCTACGTAATTCTCTGAAACTAGTGCTTAATTAAGAAGTTAGTAAAAGAAATTAATTTCGTATGGAACTGGTTTGTCTTCATGTTCGTATTTAAACCGAGATTAAAACTATTTAATTTTTATTCCAACGCCACAACTGTGTAAATGATAGGAATTTGGGTTCCACATTCAGTTTTGCTGCCGTTGCTTTGGTTGCATTATTAAAAACATTATACTCGTTACCTGTCCAAAAGTCAAGCAGAAATTGTTTTAATTCTTGTAAAGGGTCCAAAGCTTATTGCATATTCATAGGTTTAGATTGTTTTATTTTGCTAACAACACCTTCTCTAACACTTTATACCTAATGTGCCCTGAGAATAAAAATGTTAATGTTGATATTTTGGCTTCTCAATATGTGGCTTAATATTTGATTTAAAATCAAATTTATCATACATACATGTCATAACAGAATTTTTCCTATTTAAGCGGATTTTAATATGCCTGCGTTTCATTTGCATGTCTTGCTATTTACTGTATATTAAATTGGGCATTGACTTTTTTCTTGTTTGGTACTGTGTCTAATTGTTATACATAAACAGAACGAATTTTATTAAAGCAAAATATTGAGAAAATAAACAAAAATTTTTTTATTCGACTACAAACTAGTGATGCCGCCGACATGTTTTGCCTCTTGCCGAGACGGATTCTGATTCAGGTACCTCAAAAAATAGGTTAATTTTGCAGATTTAACTTTTAGATGACCTCGATCCTTAGCTTAAATTCTGAAAGACTTGAACATGGTATCTTTAAGTGTTTGGGGTCGCTGAATCCGAATCCAGGTTTAAAAAACTTGACCATGGTATCTTTATGTTTTTAATGAGACTTGACCATGGTATCTTTATGTTTTTAAGGTCGCTGAATTCGAAACCGGGATCACTTTGACCCCATTAGGGCAGGGTGAAGAGCAAACTGACCCCGGTTTCAGATTTAGCGGAATTTTTTCATTGGGCTGCGTAATTTTGCAGATTTGACCCCAAATTTAGATTCAGCGATTCCAAAAACAGTAAGATATTATGGTTAGGTCTTTCGGACTTTTTTTTGTTGGGCTGTGTAATAGATATACACTTTAAGAAACCCGTTGCTACCTACCTCGATTACAGATTTTCTTTTTATTATAGTTAAATAAGAAGTTATTAGGGTTGCTAATATCTGGCAAAAAGAATAGGATTTCTTTGTTAAATTAATTTTATTGCTGCGTTTAAAAAATAGAAAAAGAAAAATTTTTATTCAGATGGCTTAATACTTTTAAATAAATATTGCACTAATGAACACAATCGCAAGTATTTAAGTATAATGATAATAAATTTCGGGAGCGCTTAGCAATACAGGTTGGTATCATAGTTTATATTCGGTAACGCTCTTTAAAGCCCCGAATAGTTTAATAAAATAGAAATTGCGATAATAACTATAGGCAGCCCTATTCCCTTTCTATTTCGCTTTAAAGCGATATTTCTCTAATTCCAGTTAATGATAATTAAACTTAGCGACATTCGTTTATGTATATATTATTTGAAATTGCTTGAAGTTAATTTCAATAGTTCTGTCACCACAGATGGTTTAATGAAGATTTTATCTTTTATTGTGCCATTAAGTAAATTAGGGTAATTCACAAAAGTAAGTCTATTACCCATCAATTTTTAACACTAAATATAGTATTGACTCGATTTGTCTGGGTCCAAATGAAAATGATCTCTTAATTTTTAAATTCGTTAAAAATACATATCGTGGGTTCAGTATTATACTGTTCTAACAGCACTTTTGGCGCGAAATCGGTTTTT
Organism: Listronotus oregonensis; assembly: GCA_019359885.1. NCBI lineage: Eukaryota > Metazoa > Arthropoda > Insecta > Coleoptera > Curculionidae > Listronotus > Listronotus oregonensis. The sequence continues at coordinate 3,365 of JAHBCN010004085.1, read as the reverse complement.
ATGCTAGAACGATAGTATAAAAAATTTCTGTTCTATGTGTATAAACATACCTAAATAATTTAAAACACAAACTTAAATAAGACCAGTATTAAATTGTTCTATTAGTCATATTTAAAAACAGTTTAATATTATAATGTTCTAATAGCCCAACCAATGAGAGGATAGTATTTTGTGCTGTTAGAACAATATAATTTTTGCTTTTTCAGTTTTGTCTGCGAGTAGTAGCAATAAACACGGCGTGTTTGTTTACTGCAATTTTGCAAAATTTTGATTAAAATACGACAAGGCAATGATATTGCATCTGCTTTAATAAAAATATTAGATAGAGTGGTGAAAGATTTCCCTCATATTAACAAAATTATTCTCTGGTCGGATTCTTGCGTGCCTTAAAATAAAAACTCTATCATGAGTCTGGCCCTTATGAAGTTCTTAGAAAAATATCCGAATATTAATGAAATCATACAAAAATTTTGTGAACCGGGGCACAGTGGCATACAAGAAGTCGACAACATTCACAGCCAAATCCAGCGAAAGCTTTCGAGCGCAGAAATTTTCAGTCCTCTAGGATTGTTGCGTAATCTGGGTACTGTAAATCAAAGACATCCTTTTAAGGTATTTCACATGACACATAAAGATTTCTATCTGTACAAAGAAGCATCGCAAACCTTAAATTTTAAAAAAATCCCTTATGCCTCTTTAAAACAAATAATATATTGTCAGAGATTACCCACTAAATTGTATTATAAACTCCAACATCACGATGAAAATTTTATCGAAGTCCCCATCAGTTCATCAAGCAAAACTAGAGCAACAATAACTACTTCTGTTGTACCGCTACCGGCTATAACAATTACACCACAACCTAAAAAATGTCTTTTACCATTTGCAAAAGTTGCAGATCTTACAAAGCTGTTTAAGTTTATGCCTGCTGTGGATATTACCTTTATTCGCACTTTTTTTAAGGAATATAATGACGCAACCGTGTTAGTGAATTCAAAAAAAAAAAAAATTGCAAAAAACAAAAGCTGATTCCAAGGTTTCAAAAACTAATAGGAAAGTAAATAAAACATCAACCAATAACAAAAGTACCAAAGGAAAATAATAGTGTGACTTTTTTTTAAATCATTTAAAGTAATAGTTAACTTCATGTATTATTTTTAGCAAACATAATATTTTCTGTTCTTTTTTTAAAGCAAGTATATCTCCATTATTTTTTAATCCAATTTTTTTATGGTAGAAATACCGATGTTACGTTTTGTAATACAATAATATGCTTTTATGTCATTATTTTCCTAGTATGTAACAAAAAAATTTAATTCTACAGAATTTTGTATGCTGTTAGGACAAAATCTGATATTTTGTAAAATTTTTACTGACAAATAAAAAAAATGTTCTATCAAAAATTGTTTATTTTGCTTCAAAACGTATAAGAACAAAATTCAAATAAGAATCATGAAATTTTTTCATTCTTAAGTATTTAATTCTAAAACCAGTACTTAAAATTATTAAACATTTCCATGGTAAAAACAAAAAATGTACATCAAATATTCAATCGCCATTTCCCAATAATTACATTTTGGACTCATAGAACAGTATAATACTGAACCCACGATATCTTTACTTTTATTTAACATTTTTGTTTAGGTTATATTTGAACTAAAATAACCAAGCACGAAAGAGAAAACACTATAGCTTTAATGGGGCAAACAAAACTGTAAGACCAAAAGGAACTCAACTTGGCCTTTTAGAAACAACCTTATTCTAAGTAATTTGGCTATGAAACTTAATCGTAAAGTGTAAGACAACCGATCCGATCAACTGTTCTCGTAGTTCCCAAGAGTGTTATACTTCTTTTACCGATATTTAAATTATACCTGATGGTATAAGACAGTGGTGGCGTAGTGCTAATATGGACAAAATTATTAATAAAGTAAAGTTATTGTTATCCTGTACAAACCAATATATTTAATACTAATTAGAAAATTCAAATTGAATATTTTTTGACTCTTAAAGTGACCAAATTTCTGGAGTTTTTTTTATGAAACGGGAGTTGTAAGCTTCTTAACTTTTAACTGGAAGGTCCAATATTTTGAAGCGGAAATTTAGCCGTACAACACATTGTTTACCACATATTTGCAAGAAATTAAAAAATATGTTTTACTTAATTTTAACCAGATTAAAGACGTATTTTACCTCGTTTTCGCTGTTTGTTTAACAAAATTTTGGTTGTTAGAGCGTTAGACTAAATTTCTACTTCAAAAAATGGATACTCTTCCTTAATGTGACAACTTTTTAAAAAAATAAAGGATTGGCAATCAGAAATATACGGTTGTCAAAATTTTTAATAGAAAATGAAGTGTGTATTGCGAGGGCCTCTCTTAAATATTTATTTTTGAATACGACAAATCGACAACTTCTTTTCATACACCTGCTTTACTTTTTTATTCTTAAATCCCAAAAAGTTTTTTCCTTAATAAAAAACGAAATTTCTTACTAACAACTAGCAACTAAGTACTGCCAATATTTGTGGAAATAAATGTGCCCTTGCATTTCTATTTATGCAAGACGATATTATTCGGTTATGACAACAGTATTCCAAATAACATTAAACTTCAAATATATACAGGGTATAGGGATCAAAAAAAAGACAAATACTTTTTGGCCTGAAAGAGGAATCCGAGATTTATCAGAGAGAGAGAGAGAGAGAGAGAGAGAGAGAGAGAGGGGGAAAAGAATAGATTATTTATGTAAAAAAGAAGAAGAGTTAAGGCCTAAGGTACTTAAACATTAAACTGGTAAATGAAAAAAAGGTGATTTTCTACATTAACAGGTAATAGATAAATCGATGAGTAACGGAACTCGGGTCTTAAACACAAAGGTGGAAGACGTAAACCTAATCGAAGGCCTCAGATCTCTATGTATGATATATTTTTAAATATTTTTACAATGTTTTAAAAAAAAAAGTGGATTATACATTTAAGAATCTGACACCTACGGACCCAATTTTTAAGATTTGAACCAACTTTCGTGGTTAAATACACGTTTTTTTAGTTATGAAAAGTGTTACTTTTAGGTGCAATAGAAAAGGTATATTATTTTTAACAGGATATTTGCATTTCTTTAATTTAAGTCAATAATCCCAAAGATTTAAAAAAAAAACTTTATTACCTATTCTTTTTACTATCTAACATAATTTTGGCAAATTTGTACATAAGAAATAAAGTTACAGCCATGCATATACTTTAATTAAACAAATAATTAAATTTTAAAAATATAATTTATTTGTTAAAGATAAATGAAAAAAAAAATGTTTTATCCCAAACATCCTATAAATGCAGAGGCTAATTTCAAAAACATTTTTATTC